>QGMK01000938.1:0-15072 GCA_007825345.1 Lachnellula suecica
CTTGGATCGAGGCTCGTCGTTGCGGGTTGACCTTCAGTGAAGGTTTGCGGGAGATTGGCTTTTTTGTGTCTGGACTGACTGATGCAGGGTCTTTCTCTTGGATGGGTTCTCTGTGTTCCATGCAGTAACTTCTTTCATCACACCTGTGTTTGCTAAAGCGGCAGACAACAGCAAAGCTTCGAGTCCGCGCCGTGGGAGTCCAGCTATGATACTTTGCGCCATTGTTTGTCGCATGTCGTCTTGTGGTTCGGGCTGTGGAGGAGACATCTTTTGCCTTCGAGGCTGTATTCGATCTCGATTGGCTTCGTTGTCTGAAGACGCGATGGAACGTATCGGTTGTTCCTCTGGAGACATTGTATGAGACGGCTCGCGATTTTGAAGGTCGTCCTTATCTGGCGGCGAAATCGGTCCTTTCTTCAGAGATGTCGGTAGATTATGTGTAGAGACTATGCTAGAAATCAGCTCTCAGCTTTCAACTGGGGAGTATTCATACAACCTGTCTGCACTTCTGCCTTCTTGATGCAAACCAACGGCGGCATCTCCGAATCGCAATCAGGATCCAAAACGCGTCGTATCTTTCTCACTTTGCATTTTGAGACACCGGATCTTCCCAAGTTGCCATTGATTCCTCCTCGTCGCGCTTTGCCTCGCAATGCATCTCTTGGTGGGGTTGAGACTTCCATGGCGGGGTGAATTGACGCGATTCACCTTTGTCCAAAACTACCAATTTCAACTCTCTGCTTCCATGAAGCTCTACAAGATCACGTCCAAGACGTGGATCGAGTATCATGAGGATTGGAAAAGTATATATTGACAAATATTCCATTTTCCTTATCGGGCTGCAGGCGCGACAGGGGTGGAAATTAAAGTGTTGGTCAGCACAACCTTAATTGAACATTCCTCATACTGATGAACCATTATGCTGGAGGGGAAGTTGATGAAGTATTTTGTCTCTAGTGAGATATCCACAAGCATTTTGAGAAAGTAAGGACGAATGCCTTCGTCTGGAAGCCACCAAAGTTGGTGTTCAGAAAGGAAGCTTGCCGTCTCTTCCCCGCCCCGTTCTCCCTAAGCTTCACCTGAGCACTTTTTGCCGCACCTCGGACTTCATTGCTCATTATGAAAAGATCTTTGATTATATTTCAGGTTGTCCCATTCATATAGCGGGGTAGCTAGCTAATGTAATTGCAAGGGATGCAGACTGGCCAGCCAAGGCCAAATCTGCAGCTGCTAACCCCGAGCGGGGAAGAAAGTGACCATGATTCACGAATATGCAGGTAACCCGGATAATCTATGCAGGTAAGCACCACATATGTACCCCCTTCTTTTTCCAGATAAGAAGTTAGTCATATTGCTCTCGCGTACGTTCGAGTTTTCTGTTCCTTATGATCAGTACGCCCGCTTTCCGCGATTGAACGTTATTCCTTCGTTATCCTAATGATGGAGAAAGCAATTGAACGCGCACCTGTTTCCTCTACTAGTGGTAGATATACGATTGATGAAGCGGCGCTGCACGTAACCTCTGTGTTCACAAAGAAAGGCGAGCATGCAGTCCTCTACCACACCGCAGATTCGGATGAGGATATTCTCGTTGCTCTTGGGTACAAGCAGGAGTTCAAACGGTCAGCTGCTCAACCTCAATTGCATCATTGGTGGCTAATAGAATTAGTGACTTCACGTGGATAGAGTCCTTCTCCGTCTCGTTCTCAGTCCTGGGTCTCCTGCCCTCCGTAGCGTCGACCCTGGGTTACAACCTCGGATATTCTGGCCAGGCTGGTTCCGTCTGGGGATGGATCGTTGCTGGGATTTTGATTCAGAGTGTGGTGTTTGGTATGGCGGAGCTTTGCTCGAGTATGCCCACTGCAGGCGGTCTCTATTATGCGACTGCTGTTCTTGCGCCTGAGGGCTGGGGTCCGTTTGCTTCTTGGGTGAGCTTCTATGTCCGACTTCCAGGGCAAAGCTAATATAAATGCAGTGTGTTGGATGGTCAAACTTCCTAGGTAAGATTTATACTCTCACGGGAATACCAAGTACTTACCCACCCCAGGATTCACAACCGGCCCTTGCTCATTGAACTATGCCCTGGCTTCCATGATCCTCGCAGCGGCCGAAATAGCCGAGCCAGACTATGTAACCCAAACCTGGCACGTCTACCTCGTCTTCCTCCTCCTACTATTCATCCAAGGCTTACTAGCAATGAACTCGACGAAGATCCTTGGCTACATCAACATCATCGGCACAATCGCAAACATGCTCGTCCTCTTCATCTTCATCATCTGGCTTCCCGTCGGCGCCATCAACCACCCCAAGTACCTCTTACCCCAAAAAGCATAACCATCGAAGCTAACAACAGCAGATTCAACGACAACCACACGGTCTGGACCTCCGTCCAAAACGGCACCGAATGGCCAACAGGCTGGGCGTTCATCATGGGCTTCCTCTCGGTAATCTGGACCATGTCCGGCTTCGACACACCCTTCCACCTCAGCGAAGAGTGCGCCAACGCCAACATCGCTGGGCCTAGAGCCATCATCATGACCGGGCAACTAGGCCTCTACCTTGGCTTCGCCATCATTCTGGTAATCGCATACACCGTTAAAGACGTGACGGATGTGGTGGCAGGCGCGTACGGCCAGCCGATGGCGAGTCTGTGCGTGCAGGTCCTGGGCAAGAACCCCGGACTCGCAATGTTCGCGCTGAACATCGTTGCTCAATTCTTTGTGGGGCAAGGTTGCACGATCGCTTCTTCAAGAGTCGTCTTTGCCTACTCGCGCGACGGTGCGATTCCTGGTAGTCGATGGTGGAGTAAGGTGAATGAGAGGACAAAGACGCCGGTTAATAGCGTGTGGTTTGTGCTTGCGATTGGGGCGCTGTTGGGGTTGCTGATGTTTGCAAGTCCGGTGGCTATTGGGGCTGTGTTTAGTATTGGGGCGATTGCGCAGTATGTTAGTTTTGTGACGCCGCTGGCGTTGAAGTTGTTTTTTGCGGGGGATAATTTTAGACCTGGTAAGTGAAGTGAGAGATGGGTTTGGGAGAATGCTGATGATAAATAGGACCGTGGAATCTGGGACGATGGTCGAAACCTGTGGGCGCAGTGGCTGTCGGCTGGCTGCTACTTATTGTGCCCGCTCTTTGCTGTATGTCTTCCCATCTCCACCGAAAATACATGCTGACCAAACCAGTTCCGAGCGTCAAAGGCGGCGATCTGAATGCCTTGACTATGAACTACAGTGAGTAGCCTTCTCAAATTTGCTCACCATAGCTGACACTTTCTAGCTTGCTTAATTTATGGCGGAACTGTAAGCTACCTAGCTAGGAAGAGAATGTGGGAGGTTACTGACAACAGCAGATGTCTTTCGCACTCATCTACTACGCAGTCGACGCTCGGAAATGGTTCAAGGGGCCACGAGTCAATGTCGAGCATCGGATTTACAGCGATCCTGGATCGGGGACCGGAAGTGATCGTATTGTTGAGAAGGCTTGAAACGCTGCCGCAGTGCCGCCCAAGGAAGAGTCCATTCACTGCTTGTCAATAAAGAAGCGGCCCTGTGTAGGTAAATATGAAGTGATAAAGTTCTGGAAGGTTTCGAAGGTTTTCGATCTTTCTCGGCTTCCAGCAGGATCTTTTGTATACACGAACTCCAACCGGACCGATTTGAGCTGAACGGACCTGTGACTCACCGAGATTGACTAGTTTGACGCTCCATAAGTGTGGGTATAAAATGAACTTCGTCTGAGTCATTATATGCTTCAAGAACTCATTGTGGATAGCGAAAAACTCGGATATGTGGCCGCTGCGTTGATGCCAAAAGCCCTTACCAATCATGCTTCTCGTGCTTGAGAAGAATCAAAACAGTTAGCTACCCAAAACCTCGAGCATGCATTCAATCGTTAATGTGAAAAGCTGCTGTCAAAGCTCTGCATTCGGCTACGACATGCGATGATTCTCCTTTCTCTTCACTTGGAGAGCCTCACTTGACAAATCGACCCGCAAAGGGTATCAAAAGTGTATGCGTGCCAAAAAATGGTATGAGATGACCGCTTACCCTCTCCAACACTCTTGCATAATGGGAAACCAGTTCAAGATCTTTGGCACTAGGAGCTCTTCCTTATATACGTTCATTATTGCGCAAACGTCGCGAAAAAGAGGCATTAAAAATGTCTCACAGCCGATGGAACATTAAACAGGGGTCATTTGCAAGGGTAAGGGTGCCATTAATGCAACGACGCTTTCTCAGAACGCGCATGCAGGCCGCTGAAAAGCGTCACTGCTTTTTTGTACACACAGCCCGAAAGAGGAGAGTGACTCAGGGAGAATGCGTTGTCCGAGAACACCATCTTTCCAAGCTGGAGCGAAGTATGAATGAGAGATACCTTGCTACGCTATCCTGTAGCATCAATGCATTGGAAGCAAAGGAAGCACATTTCTTGAGCGGCACTTTGAGCCATGGACGTTTCCTAGACCATGCACTTCTGGCATTGCAATTCCAAGCTAGAAAAAGGGACTAGGAATGCTCTTGCGTGGTGTGCAAAGACGTCAAAACAAGTGCTGCTGCCAGAACATTGCATTCGGGGGGAGATGCGATGAAATTTTGCTTCACTTGAAAATATGGCTTGGAATGAGACTTTCAAGCAGCTTCGTGTCGGTAGAGGAAAACTGAAAGTCTTGATGTTTTCGGGAGGTCGCTACATGCTGTCAAACTCATGTTTGACAGCTAACTGAGAATGAATGATGACGAATGAAGTGGAGCGGTGCATATTGGTGTAAATATAGGCGTGTCACTCGACATTGTTCCCCATACTTCTGCGTAGCATGATTTTGATGTTTTTGCCTTGCAAGTGTTACATTTTCAATCATTCAGCCCGCCGCCTACCCAAAATAGCCTTCCCAACACTACTATTGTTCTCCTTCCCAATCTCCTTCGTAATCCATTCCCCAACATCAGTTATAGCATCCAAATCAACCCCACTATCCATACCCAAGCTCTGTAAATGATACACCATATCCTCCGTACTCACATTCCCCGTCGCCCCCGGACTGTACGGACAGCCTCCCAAGCCCCCCACACTAGAATCAAATGTCCTAATCCCCATCTCCAAGCTCACCGTCGTATTGACCAGCGCCTGCCCATATGTATCATGGAAATGCATCGCGACATCCTCGCTCCTAATCCCCGCCGCCTGCATCGCCTTCAACAGCTCAATCGTGCGCGGCACCGTTCCCATACCCGTCGTATCGCCCAGCGAGATCTCATCCGCGCCCATCTCCATCAGGTCCCTGGCAATTTCTGCTACCTTCCCAGGATCAACATCGTAACCTTCGAAGGGGCAGCCTAGCACGACGGAGATGTAGGCGCGGACGCGCAGGCCCTGTTCTTTGCCGCCGCGTATCACCTCTTCGAATTTCTCGAGCGAGGAGGCGACGGAGCAGTTGAGGTTCTTCTGCGAGAAGCTTTCAGTTGCTGCTGCGAAGACGGAGAGCTCGATGGTGGGCTTGGCAGGATCTTCCAGGGTCGATTGGCTGCGATAGGCTTCCGGGTGTGCGTTAAGGATCGAGAGGGCTTTTTTCATGCCCTTAGCGTTTGGGGCGAGGAATGAGTAGGCGATTGGGGATTCGGATTTCGGGGGCGTTTTGAGGATGTGTTCTAGTACTTCGTTCGAGTCTGCCATCTGTAGGAGAGCTGTTAATAGCTGTTTGTTGGTGGGGCTGGAGGGGGTTTACTTGTGGCACCCATTTTGGGGCAACGAATGATCCTGCTTCGATGTCTCTAAGACCACATTTCGCCAGCCTTTGGATAAGCTCTAGCTTTGTCGCAAGGGAGATTGTCTTCTTCTCGTTCTGCAACCCATCTCGGGGACCGACTTCCACGAGTCTGACCCCGTTGGAGGGAGGATTGACATTGGTGGTAGTTGACAGCTTTCGTAGTTGTCGAGTGTATATATTAGCAGATATGCGGCTGACTATAGGTCGCAGGAACGACATGGCGATATCTCGTTCTCATGCTAAGGTATGGTGTTGTTTGGTGTTGTCTGGAGGTGGAGCTTATGCGGGGAAGATGGAGGTTGAGCACAGGCCGCGATTTACACCACGTGTTTTCGCGCCCATGCCAAAACACGCGTTTTGTTCTTCCACTCTTTCATCTCTATACAACTGAACTAAAGCAAGAAAAACAAACTATGGCAGAGCATGTCACGGAGAAGACGAAATCGGGTACTTTTTACCTACGACGAATCGGGGTTTAAGACCAGCGGACGTGAATATGATCCAGATGTGTCCCGATTCCTGCCTCTTCTCAAGCCCGCACGGAATAAAAATAACCAGATCGTCAACCGCCAGTCACGTATCGACAAGAAACCTTTGATATGGCGGAAAGAAAAAGTGACGGTCCAGGACGGCTATAGATTTTTGAACGAGGAATTTCCACCAAGCCAAAGGTCTAGAAGGGCATTCACCATGAAGGCTCACCGCAATTCTTCCCTGCTTGGTTCTGCGACGCAGCTGGGGCTCAAGTTCGACGCGATAGAATTTCCAGAGGGTCATTCTGAGGAGCAACTCGGGTTTCAATATCTTGCCATCATCGGACACGCCGAGTCCGATTTTAATAGCAACGAGAAATGGGCCGATACCGAAAGGGACATCAAGGAATTTAAGCAGCATCAAAAGAACTTAAGACGGGCAGAAGAACGAAACGACAGGCATCAGATATTGGCCGCGACGGGGAAAGGCTCGAACTGGAATGTTACCGGAATGTACAGAATCACATGTCCTATCAGCGAGGACGGTTAGAAATGCGAGGATGATCTCTATTTGCGGATCTTCGCCAAACAAAGTACGAAAGGTCCTCAAATGTTCGCGTCGTTCGAGTTCGGCATCCTAGAAGGGGTAATGCGGTTCGAGAGACAAAAAGGTGGGAAGCCGAAAGCTGTGAGCAAGGAGAACAGCAGGAGTAGCCAACAGAAACGGAAACGCAAAGATTTGGAAGATGATCAGGACGAAAATGATGAGGACGAAGACGACGAGGAAGATTGCCGAAGTCCTACTCCAGAAGCCTTCTATCTTGGCCCGGTGTCTATGCCGTCTCAGAAAAATTCATCTTGGACGTACCGATGGCGTGGAAAGGAAACGGGAGTGGGAGAAATCCAAGCTGGGTCTGAAGCCAACCAATACGAGATGACATTCTGTGAACCCCACGGCACTAAAATCAAAGGCACACTTGGTTCAGAATACTTTATTTAAAAAGGCGGAGTTTACGGGCATCAAGATCGCACCTGGAAGAACAAGCCCCATTGACATTTCGGATGAGTGGGCAGCTGGTAATCTTGACGCGTACGACAGTGCGAGGGTTGGCCGTTGGGGAGGAGGTTGGCGTTGAATCTTGGCTATCTTTCTCACTTGCTTTCTAATAAGAGCATGAAGGTTGTCCGCCGTACACCCTGCCCTTTCGATGTCGAAAATCACAGCCATTGATCGGTTTTCGTGCCCTATAAATATCCCACTTCTTTTAAGACAATGAAACAGCCCCGATTCCCCATTTCCAAGGTGGAAATTATAAAGAGGAAATGGCTACATGGATCGAGGCCCAGGTGGTCTGTACAATGAGCAAATCTGCGTGCTCTTATATTTCAAATACAACAATCATATTTCCGACGTTTGCGCCTTCTCAAGATCCGTGCTATCCATCACCTTGATTGCCGGTCCTTCGATTTTTTTCACCTTCCGTCCTTCCCACCACATCATCACACCCGCCATCATACTAACCCCACATCCAAGGCCAATGAAAGTGCCTGTGGCCCAAGTTGGTCGATCGATCCGGTTGTATGCCCACATGAAAGATGCCAGGACGGCTTGCAGAAGAGTGTTGAGCACCATCATCCAGATCACGAAGCTCAACTTCCAAAGACTTGTCGGTGGGGCTACCTCTCCAGTGAAGGTCACTTGCTTATCCAGCTCGTCTGTGCCCTCTTCGTTCCCTTCCTCATACCACGTTGGAGGCCGAAACCACGACTTATTCTGATTACACAACCTTCTCATCGCGTTGCGATTCTTTCTCAGCCTTGCCTGTATGAGCCAATACAGGTCTCGGAATCGCCACGGCGCTAAACCAAAACCTGTGACGCAAAACAGGGCGTTCAGGATCTGACTGTCGATTTCTAACCACTTTTTCCTTGGGGAATTGATGGCGTCCTTACTCGGGTGATTCATCGCAGGAGCCACTCCAAGCAAAAGGAAAAACAGCATTGCTCCCCATGCGACGATGTTCAGTCCGTAGATTGTCATCAGAACGCCTGTTGGCGTACGAACGAACTTCCAAGCTGCGTTCAATCCATGCAAGGTCGCCGTTCCCCAGCCATGCTTTTCCTCCGAATGGGATTGCTCCAGCAGTGTTTGTCTCCGAACCACCGCTGGCCTCTCGAATCCGACATTCTCATTATTCAATACCCGAGTAGTAGTCTTGGACAAGATCGTAGATAAAACCGGAGAGCCTTCTTCGTCGGTCGTCACAATGCGGGCGCTGTGCCCGTGCTCGTTAAACTCGATGTTCTCCCCCCCTGCGACTGGCTCCCGAAGCTCAGTGAGGTTTGGTGCTTGGGCGATTGCTGCTCCTGTCGCAGCCCACATTCCAGGCTGGGGATTGAAGTTTATGAGGGTATCGGCGACAGAGACCGACGCTTTGCGCAATAGGCCTGTGACGCCTGCCCCGCCATCGTCTGGCATTTTCGACCTCTCTAAGTTTTGGATGGTATTGGAGCGGCGATGTTCAAAAACTTTGAATGTTATTTGACGCCTCACTCGCGGGAATCATTGAGGACTGCAGGAAGGGGAAGAAACAATCACCACGTCCAAGGTAAGACACCAGAAACACCATCTTAAGGCATCGCCGCACTTAGGCTGTCACAAGCATGGATCTAGAGCAAGTGCTCAAGGATCCTCGTCATTCAGAATGCCTGATTTGGTGATACGATGCGCTAAATTCCCCGAGGCGTGGTGTCTAAACTCAATGCTAACGTTAGTTGCGTAGCGCAGGATTGAGATCACCATTCGGGTCTTTCTAAACTCCGCCTCATGAACTGGTAAATTTCATTTTCTTACAAGGATCAGAGACAAAACTTGTGTGAAAGAGAATTTCACCTTTACTTCGAATCATCACGAAAGCAAGAAGGTGCGAATCTGCATCGCACATTACGAGGCCCGAAGGCCGCTCTTTTCGGTAACTCGGCGTAGTCCACACGCTCCGAAGCTTCCGGGTAGTTTTGCAAAGAGATGCAGAATAAAAAACGTCATCTCAACGTCGATATGTCAATTAGCAAAGGCTATTAAATTGCCGCTTTGCCGTATTAATAAACTAGGAATCGTGGAGCGTGGTTGACAAGCATTTGGCGGGGGCACATGCCACGGCGTCTCCTGCTTGTACCGAGCCGCCAATCCACCAATCTCCTGGGGCGCGGCTTACTCCGTCATGTACATATTGATAGCGCCCAATGGACTTTCTTCAATTGATGTTCAAATCATCTCCGCCTTGTTTCGTGCTCTCCTCTCAGCAACTTTTTCTCCTCAGCGATCCTTTTGAACATTTGCGTCACGTCAGAATCTACAAACCTCATTCCCTGATGGCGCCAGCTAATGACGAATCCGGGGAATCAGCACTTGGACGGGTGAACACGAGCAGCAAATACTTCACCGCAAACGCGCAAGTTCGCAATGATGGGCGCGTCAACTTCCACTTCAGCCATCTGACCAAAAAGGCAACAAAAATCGCAAAGTCCCTCGAGAAAAGACCTCCTCGACGCATTCCCTTTGGAGAAACCCTAACCCGGAACAACCGGAAATACGAGGACGAATTCCAATCTATTCTGGGGAAGTATTCGGGGATTCCACGTCTCAATATTGCCATTCATATAGTCGGCTCAAGGGGAGACATCCAGCCGTTCATTCCAATTGCGCAGATTCTCTCCAAGCCGCCGTACTCGCATCGGGTCAGGATATGTACCCACCCGGTTTTCAAAGACTTCGTGGAGGAGAATGGAGTGGAGTTCTTCTCGATCGGAGGTGATCCTGCCAGCCTGATGGCCTACATGGTCAAAAATCCCGGCCTCATGCCTGGAATCGAAAGTTTGAGAGCAGGTGACGTGGGAAGAAGGCGAGCCGATATGGCGGGCATTATGGAAGGATGCTGGAGGAGTTGTATTGAAGCCGGTAATGGGATGGGAGGGGAATCAAAAGTTGTTGGCTCGCGCAGGAGTGCGGATGATGCTGATCAGCTGTTCATTGCGGATGCGATTATTGCAAATCCTCCCAGCTATGCCCACATCCGTGAGTGAAGCTTTTCCCAAGCAAATTTTCTTCCCTGGGTATGCTGAGGACTTGGACTCTGGCCTGTCTAGAAGAGTAAAACTCCTCTACTTTGTATAGGGTCTCGTCATGATGCGGTACTGATTTGGCGGTGCTTAGATTGCGCGGAGAAATTGGGAATTCCACTCCATCTAATGTTCACGTGAGTTGAAAGATTTCACTATTCTGTTAGGCATTCCCCTTGAAAAGTGTTAGCTAACGATACGGACAGAATGCCGTGGTCACCTACGCAAGCCTTTCCACACCCACTTGCATCAGTTGATAGAGATGAGTCCGATCACAGTTTTGCCAACTACATTTCTTACACAATGATGGAACTGCTGGCTTGGCAAGGGTACGAATATACCTAAGATTCCTAGTTGCATGATCTTTCAACTAACGTGGCTTCAGACTTGGCGATGTCATTAATCACTTCCGCACAGAGACTTTGAATCTAGATCCCATAAGTCCTCTATGGGGGCACATGCTTCTATCAAGGATGAAGATTCCTTTCACCTACATGTGGTAAGTTTGAATCGAAACACAACCCTCGAAACAATGCTCACAACTGTCAGGTCACCTACGCTAATTCCAAAGCCGCTCGACTGGGGATCCCACATCAACATCACCGGCTTCTCGTTTCTTTCCAAAGCTTCCACCTACACTCCTCCCGACGATCTAGCTGAATTTTTGAGAGCGGGTCCTCCACCAGTATACATTGGATTTGGTTCAATTGTGGTTGACCATCCAGACAAGCTCACCAATATCATTTTCGGTGCCGTCAAGCGCGCTGGAGTCAGAGCCTTGGTATCAAAAGGGTGGGGTGGCATTGGCGGCGCAGAACCTCCCGAAGGAGTCTTCTTGCTTGGAAATGTACCGCACGACTGGCTCTTCAATTATGTCTCTTGCGTAGTGCACCATGGTGGGGCTGGCACGGCAGCAATCGGGATCGCTATGGGCAAGCCGACTGTGGTTGTGCCTTTCTTTGGAGATCAGCCATTCTGGGGGGCAATGATCCATAGGGCTGGGGCTGGGCCTGAACCAATACCTTATAAGAGATTGACGGAGGAGTCTCTGGCTCACAGCATTACAACTGCGCTTGGCCCTGAGATCCAAACAGCGGTGAAGGGTATGGCAGCGATAATTGCTGACGAAAATGGATCTGCCGATGCGGCAGCATCTTTTCAGCAATCAATAAATACGGACTCCATGAGATGTTTGCTGTGGCCTGAAATGGTGGCCGTCTGGCGCATCAGGAAGACCGATATTAGACTGAGTATCCTAGCCGCCGCAGTCTTACTTGACGAGCAATTGATACACCTCAGCCAAATCAAAATGTCAGTCCTTGTTAAATTCTCATTTATTCTACGTTAATACTTTCAGGATTCGACATCGAGACTGGTACATCGACGAAGGACCATCAAATCCCCTCTCCGGCATCGTAGCAGCAGCGTCTTCTGTGGCTACCAACTCGATTTCATTGGTCGTGGACTACGTTGAAGCTTTTTCAAAAACAGTCAACAGGCCAGCTCCCAAAGCCGTAGAGGTTACATCCTCAGACTCACAGCCCTATCTCGAACCATCACCTAGTTGGGATGTTCCACCCCCGCGAAACCCCGTCCAAGCTGCTTCCCGATATCCACAAGAGCGTATCGAGGCAGTAGCCTACAAGATCGCCGCGAAAACACTCCCTAAACCCGCTCTAATAAATCGGAAGAAAAAACCGCCGCTAGCTGTCAAACGATCGTCTACGCTTCGACCTAATGCCTCTAGAATGACGATGGAAGAGCACAGCCGGGTACATGATGCCGCACAGGAAACAGGTCATTTTGCAACTTCAATGGCTGCTACTGGCCTTAAAGGTAATAAACCCTTTTTGGCCGACCAAAAGAAAACGAAGCTAACCCGGTATTGCAGCACCAGTAGCATTCTTCTACAATCTCGCGAACGGCTTCCATAACGCACCGGCGTACCTGTTCCACGACGACACTGTGCGAAAACGAGACAACATCACTGGATTCGGAAGTGGCGTGAAAGTTGCGGGGAAGGTATTTCATCGATCGAAGCTCCTAACTTCGCCTCGACTAACAATGATCAGGAATTTACCCTTGGTATTTACGACGGCTTATCAGGTTTAGTGATTCTCCCCTACCACAACGCTCAACGATATGGAGTGGCTGGATTCTTCTCCGGTATCGGGAAAGGACTCGGTGGTCTTGTCTTCAAGACTTCAGCTGGTATGACAACCCTTGTTCGCTGCTTACTCTCACCGTGAAAATTCTGACAACAGTCAACAGCCGCGCTTGGAATTCCAGGCTATACACTCAAGGGCCTTGAAAAGCAATTTGAGAAGCGCTACTCCCGAGCTCTGGAGGCAAAACTTATTGCAATTAGGCTGAGACAAGCCATTGCGGAGTTCGAGCGTGCGAGTACAGAGCAGAAAGAAGAGATTGTGAGGAGGTGGAAAGAATTGGGTATTGATTTGACATAAGAGCTGTGTAAGAGGGGCGCTCGGGACCTTGTTTGGAGAGGCGTCCGGGCTCAAGATACCATTGCATTGTGAGGGTTGTTACTAGATAGACACGGAGCATGCGGTGTTGCTCAACAAGCTACCCGGTGTTTGCCCCCTGGCTCCCCGGGCCTCCTTCCTCATTTATTTCCTTACTATAGCTATTTGAAGGCATTTTGCAAGTGCCACAAGTCGTGGAACATTCTCAAGTTACCAAAATCGTGTCGTTGCTGTCGAATTTGACAAATTTCGCGCCTTCAAACTCATTTCCCAGGCGCGGCGGCGCCGCGAATCTTTGGGTATGGCTACAGCCAGACCAACACCACTTTCGTTATAGGCGATTTCCCAGGTTCCTAATACTGGACCCTGTTTTATCGTCAAGTTCATCCGCTATATAACCTGATTTTACTCACAGCAACTGAACTGCCCCGGCCCCTTTTCTTTCTCGCTTCGTCAGCCAATTGCGTTTCTCGTGCTATTCACATGATGCAATTTTGATCGGCCGAGATTTCGAAGGTGAATTATTTGAGTGGCACAGATGGAGGTAGTACGTCTCTACATAGTTGACTACTGCTTTGTGCAATGCCTTCTAGCGGTGTCACTTCCGGTCGACGATCAGAGGTTTATTGATGATGCGTTCAACCAAGTGTGAAGTCTCTGCCACACAAACTGGTTTCGGGCAAGATGATAAAGAAAAATGGCACTATGCACGATCATATGGGCGATAGTGTGAGCGAGTAGGTTTGTCACAACTTCACTGTCTCACTTTTGCCGGAAGGCTATCAAGTGATCTGGTTGCGCTGCCAGTCTGGATGTAGCGGTCCAGCGCGACCAGGACGGTTCACATCCGTTCTCAAGGTTGCAAGCTCTGCTCTCAATTTGAAAGTCGAGAACTCGCATCTTCGTCTGTTTGGTAAGTCACTTGTGTAGCTTCTTGTGGGGGACGATTGTATTGGTTGTGCTGACTTTGATCGTATGACAAGTGATGATGCAGTTGGGAGGAAGTTGGGAGGAAGTTGGGAGGAAGTTAGGAATTGTTCTTATTGAATTGTAGAACATGTAGATTAGTACCCTAGCTACCTGCAGCTCCTTATATAGAGCTGCCCTAAGCTAGTGCTTGACGTGTCCAAACGAAGCACTTCGAGGGCTGCCGATATGAGTTGGCGGTCGGCTCGAGTTACGGTTGGCGGAAAATATCGAACCTGCTGGTCTGCTTCATGCAATGGCTGGGAATTGTCAAAAGCCGTCCCCGCTCACAGATGGGCACAATCTGTCCATGCCGTACCGTATATGAAGTATGATGCCGAGACAGTTCAGCAAAGAGCCGGTCTTGTTCTTTTCGGGTTTTCATGCCATATATGAATTCAGAGACCCAACGGGCCACAGAAGTATTATGGATCGCCCCTTCATCGCCAAATACTTGCATTCCAGCGCAGCGGGACCTGGAGCAAAGGCTCACCGCCTACCTCCTGTACACGCAAGAACTGTTGTGGTTGTGGGATTGGTTGAGAATCGAGCCCAGTTCTACAAATGCCAGTTAAAGGATAGCAGCCCCGCAACAATACTGCTGTCGACGACACTACCCCTCTCTCTACCAAAGCCGCCGGGAACTCGTCGACTTTAATTTTTATTTTAATTTTTAATTTTTTAATTTTTTTTTATAAATAAATAATTTTTTATGTTATTTAAATTAAACTTCAATTCATTAACCATCAGCTCTCCGAAAACACAACAATCAATTTTACTACTGCCCGCTGTATTTCAAATATTTCACTAAGTCGATCGACTCCGGATTGCTTAACTGAATCCATTACATCTACAGCGCTATACTAGTATCTGCCGTATACTTCCACAGCCTCTTTTTCTGCCGCCGCCGCCGCCAAAATGACGAAAGATATCAAGTTCCCGGGCCAGCAGGAGTAACAGCGCAACTCCGAGGCCTTCGGATCAGCCTGTCGAGAGATGCACACAATCTACAGGGACTCAGACAGAACCGTCGGATTCGCTTTCCACAGATGAAGGCAGCGCTGAAGAGACAGCGGTAGCCATAGAAGGGGACGACTACGAAACGATAGGCGATAGGACAATGGATACTTCCTTTAAAATTTATATCTAATTGCTAGAACCGACCTCCAAATTGCATTAATTACTCGAACCGACCTCTAACTTTATTTAATTATTTAAACCGACCTATTAATTTTAACTTTAAATATCATTAATTATAAAATAAATT
>QGMK01000939.1:0-15073 GCA_007825345.1 Lachnellula suecica
CCTCCATCTACCCCCTTCCGCATCCCAGCACGTCCCGTCACACCAGCGATGCCCGTAGTCAGTGATGACAGTTGCAAGGCTGATCAGGGTCACCAGATGCCCGCCGCAAGATACCGGCATCTGGCCGATCCTCGACTCGATTCTCTCAGCTGCGACGTGGCCCCCGTTCAGTTGCTGTGCTTGCGTCTGGCTCGTTGCCAGCTACCCTAGACTCACAGCACAATCGTCCATAGTCCGTGAGACATTGTGGTAACCATCCATCATGGCAACTAGACATGCGTGCGGCAGCCATGCCGACGGTCCGGAGCGAGCCCCCTGGAGTCCTGTACGCTCAATCACCTGTCTAACGCACGCATAAGTCTCTATCCCCGCAATGCTGCAACCACTCTCGCTCGGGTTGCAACACCCAACAAACAGACGCCTGCGCATATTTTAAGGCTATCGGGGGCGGAATGCTCCGTGGCATTATGCGCACCGGCATACCCATTATCTCTCCTATGATATTAATGCTCGGTAAGAAGTGCTGCAGGTAGCATTCATCGTCCCAAGCGGTTACCACTTGCATATGCCCCGGTATCAAGAATTGTCACTGCCACCTAATCTGGACCTTTTCCAAGGCCGGGGCACAGTGCTGCTGTGCCCCTCTTCTGGATAAACTTATGGGTTCTCGCTATCACGGTCTCTCTGCCCTATCGAACAAGGCTCACCCTTTCATACCCTGGATTTCTATGTCGTGAGGCAGATTCCCCGGATGAGTTCTATATAATTTTGTTAATGCTATCCGATCACTGGGTACTAGTTTGCACAGATCGTACCTCATATAAGCTCATGAACCAACCTTACTTTAACTTTATTCTTTGGACTTGAGACGAACAGTTTCTGGTCTTGACAAAATTTTCAGCGGCCGCCTCCTCTGTCTGATCCTGCAAGACCCCTTATCCGTCTTGTGTGAGTCAAAATCCTTGCAACCATCAATGTCGTCGCTTGGGGAGCCTATTTATTCGATTCAACCCGGACGTCTCCTTCATAACTCTCACGATCTTACCCCTTATAGTGCTGTATGTTCTCAGGACTGTTATATTGCTGTTCGTGGTTTACTCAAGAGACGTTTTCTAACTCCCTGCAAGGTCTCGTCATTCAACTTACCGGCGCATTACGATTCAACACTGATCACACCTGTGACAATGTCGGAACCAACCTCAGTACCAGCAAAATCGACTGCCACGATGAGCGAAAAGCGCATCAAGTTGTCACCCACCAGCGTTTCGCCAACTTTTCAATTGTTTGGCGACGATGACGACTTCAGTACTTCTAGATATAATCCACCGATGAAGCACAAAGAATCATCTTCAGATAGCGCATTTCCAGTCTCGCCGTACGTTTGTCCAGAGCCATTCTGGGGTTCCTACGGAGTTTCCGCAACTCCTGGATCCGCTCAGACAGCAACACCTTCGCCATCTATGCATCACCCCAGTCCAAATCTTCACTCGGCTGGTGGCGTCAGTAATGGCAGCCGACATTCCCGCCAGCCCACCCCAGCTCAGACGCCTACTACCTACGCCTCTCATAGCTCAACGCCTATTCTTATCGCGCCAAATCCATCAAGTCTTCGTGCTGCGACTAAACAGGAGAACGGCCCTTACAGGCAAAACTCGCTGCAGTCAAATCACTCAACGCCTCGCTCGCAGGGGCCACCGCAGGGGGCATTTCTGGATTCCATGAGCCAGCTGCAATCCGCGGGAAGAAAAAGGAAATCTCCTGAATCTGGATACGAAGGAAGTGCTTTGTATTATGAGGAGACCAATGACGAAGAACGACTTCTCTTGCAGCTTACGGAAGATATGCAGCTTCCGTGGAAAGAGGTCGCGCGTAGGTTCAATGAAAGAACCGGCAAAGTTATGAAGGTTCCAGCACTGCAAATGCGCAAAAAGAGGCTCCTCGAACGAATCAGGGTATGGACAGACACTGAGGTAGTGCGACTTCATTCAGCCCGTTGTTCTTCACCTCCCATCACGTTTGAATCACTACTAACACATTCGTAGGAAAGGGCTCTGACGATGGCCTGGGAGGACTACGAAAAGTCGAGATGGGACGCCATTTCCAAGGGCATGCTCAGTCATGGCTGTACTGATGAATGGACGAAAGAAGCAGTCCAGAAGAAATGGAATGAAATGCATCCGAATGCGTATCAATACCCTTCTACTGAGTACGAGCTTCTTTCGAGGAGTCGAGGCCTCAAACGGCAGCGAGCGTGGTCAGAGGAGAGAGAAAGTGTGGGTCACAGTTTACACGAAGTTGATACGGGAATGATGTTGCCGGCAGTGTCTACCGTCACTATGGATCAAGTTCGCAGCAGGGCTATGAGCGATTCAAGCTCCCAGGCCGAATTTCACAGACAGCCAGCGCATATGGATTTTGAGCAGCAGCGCAATCAACAGCGACACCGCAACAGTTGGGATTCTCGGGCGTAGCCCATTTCATTATTCTAGGATACAGTTTGAGTGTAAGACATTCTTTGATATTTTATTCCACAGGAGAGGAATTTTACCATGTAATTGACTAGATATGGCAAACTGTCGATATGGGCAGTCGCATCAGACTTTGGATATTCTTGGACTTCAATCGCAGATCACAGCTCTAGGGAACTCGATGTTGCACTTAAATTCATTGTACTAGCTATTACCACCGTGGGCCAATGGAATAGCAACATGTTCGTGTAGATCACAATGCCTTAGGGCTTGCTCGGGGACTTGCCGACTAGAGTCCGGAACCGAAACATCAACTCAAGCCGAATAGTTCCACTCAAGAAACCACGAGTAAACTTCTGCGCTGCCTACCTTCTGCATGTAGAAGGAAAACCTGGTATCCAGAATGTTGACGGCGTCACAATGCGTATCCTGGCGCCTGTTGATGGCTGTCACTTCACCCAACTGTTGCGTCGAATGTGATGAGTCCGCCAGGGGAGCCTGTGCTCTCTACCAAGCTGGGGTCAGACTTTAAAAAAATTATGGGGCCTCCACTGAGGCAGTTGCCACGAGGTACCGGGGTAAAAGACGTGGAATACGGCCTCTAGGGTTACGATCTAATTGTTGGAGAACTGCAACCTTAAAATGGCCAAATAACGATCAATGCTTTCATGCAAGTCATCAAACGGTTTCGCAGCAACAATCAAATGAGGTGGGAAAATCGTCAAAATCAAATTTCCCCAAACCCTGGCACCGCTATTAATTCCCAATCCATCACGTCCGAACTCACTCCTACTTTTGTCAGGAATAGTTCCACTTAAAATTCAGAAGCTTGGTCATCGAATGTCTCGCAATATTCTGCCAATCCTACTGCAGAAATACACACTAATTATAACATGCTTGCAAGAGATGCCTGCCCTTGTGGGTTGCGAAATTCGAACCTCACGTAGGTGCCGGGTTCAGTTTGCCTTTCCCGCATGGCACAGCACGAGCCATCCTCTCTCTGCGGCACTGCCACCCTGCTCAGCCGAATCGAGCCCTATCGTTCTTCAGGCCCTATCATATCGTGGAGAATTCAGTCCGTGGCCGGCACAATGCCGTAAGCAAGAGCTTATTGTTCCTTCGCGTCTGACGATCTCACGCTCGCTTCAGGGTCCGTATCTGGAGACAAATCAGTATTTGAATCCTCTTAAACATTTCGGTCTTATTCCTTATTTTGATGCTTTTCGCGGGCTTCTCCACTGCTCGGGATCTCTAAGGGCTAATTACGAGAAGATTGTGATCCTGGGACATAGTCGTATTGCTGCATCGGGAAGTATGCGGTAAGATTTCCTGGCGAGGGCTGATTGGCATGCGCGTATGCGGCAAAGAATAGGGTTCGTTGGTGTTGGAATTACGAGATACATCAGCTAACACATATTTTCTGTCCGAAGGAAGCGTTCGTTGGAGCTGATGCTAGTCACTTGACTTTATGTCAAAATCTGCTTCAGCTTAAAATTATTTTGGGAACTTGACAGGTACCGCAACGAGTTTGACTTCTAGATCCTCTGAGGCTTTTCGACCGTTCGACATAAATGCTGAAACATGTGTGGCTCGTAAATTGTACATTGGGGCATGGGTGTCAAGTTCTAGGTCGGTCCAGGAAAACGTGGGTCTTGATCAGGGTTCGAGGTGATGGACTGCATCGCACAGCATACAAGGAGCAGTAATAAGCGCCGATACCCACCTATCCTATCAAGAATCTCAGCTAAACTGTGACTACGGCTTTAGATTGCGGCTTTAGATTGAAAGCTCTGGTGGAAACATGCATTTGGCAGGTAGATCAGCAAGTCTGAGCCAAATAAACCTTGTGAAACAGATTATCTTGAGACATTCCCGGCACGGTGTCGCTTATCCCAGCCTTATGGAGGGATAGCCTGCTCGGTGGCCTGATGGGATGCGACCTATAGGCAGGAGGGAGGCCCGGTGGGAAATGGAGGGGCGTTTTAACCCCTTTCGTACGTAGAGGAAAGAGTGAGAACTCTATTGCGAAGAGCGTGGCTTCTTCAATATATCCGGATTTTCGTTGGGGGGCCAAACAGAAGTACGTATGTGATGGTTTCCAGAAGCTTTGAAGAAGGGTCAGAGAAGTTAAACTTGGTTGACGCGACTGGCGGGCCGCCACCAACAAATCACCAACAGAGCAAGGTTTTGGGTCTAGAGCCAACAGAAAAAGGCTGAGCGGGGAATGACAAAGCGCAAAACTATAGTGATACGTCCTTTGGGGCTTAAAGCCGTGCGGGAGCTTAAATACCGGCTTTGATAGATGTTCAGGCTGTGTCCTCTAAATTAGCGATCTAATACCAGCACCCACTTCCAAATTTGCCTTCTTCAGGGGCTTAGACGCCTAGGCATCGGGACTCAGAGCCGCCCGCTCTTTCATGACCGGGGACTGTCTGATATCTACTGCAGAGCTTTTCCAACAAACAGTGCACAGTATTTTACACCCACAAGTGGCCCAAGAGGCTGCATTCTTGCTCTCTTCAAAGGCTTGATGAAGGCCACTCTGAGTCCGACGATAGCTTGCTATAATGTCTAGATGAGTATGTTTCTGTTTCCAAGAGCCCACAACCATGAGAATATTGCTCACCAAGACCAAAACAACTTAGCTAATCCTTCGCCTTGAGATGAGCAGGACCTTAATCAATCCTATTACAAGACGTACGCGCTTTACTCGAATTCACTTGCACTACGAAGAGTCCAAGCCTTCGATTACTACCGAGAAAGGTGGCTCATTTCTCTCCCTTCTTCACGAAGACTCGGCCGCGAACATCCAACGATCCGATTTGCCATACCAAACACCCCTCATAACAATCATCCTCCTTGTCGAAAGTCTCGTTACGTTTGTCACATGTACAAGTTCTGCTGCAGGGCTTGCACCACCTCATACATGGAAACGATATGATCACGTAAATAACTTTGGCTAGGCCCTGCTCTCTCCTCCCGCCAATGGTAAAAAGTGTTACTTAGAGCCACAAGTTCGAACAACTACACTACGGTCTATGAAATATAGCAGATTTCTTCAATCGACATCAAGTTGACAATTGGGGAGCAAGTGTTCTACAGAAGTTATGCTTCTCAAACCACGAAACGCACATTCAACAAAAGTCATGGCCTGGTTGGCAAGACAAGTAGCCATGGAGGCCTCTTCGATGCTCTATTTAGCTTGCTCCCTTGTCAACTTCTTCTTGTTTTTGGCCTTGGCATTATCGAAAGCGCCGAAAGGTAACCAATGTTATATTGCTCTTAATTTCAGAAAGTTCTGCAAGACTTGCCTTTCTTCAGTTTGGTTCTATTCACAATGTGCCAAGTTTCAGGAGATGTTTCAACTTTTATTTTCCATTATCCATTTTGGAGTTTTCTTAACTGCCATTTCCTCACCCAGAGATGAAGTCCTCCGTGAACCTAGATCTCTCAATTGGAATCTGTATTAATACATTCTAAAGTTTCTAGTATATTCAGTGAGGTATTGCTAAAATCTAGCACATAAACATAACTGCAACCAATAATCTTTCAATGACTAGGAACGCGTCCTCCTCTCCCTCAAAAATGGGGAAAGTTCACCTCTACATCTATCACTGCCACTCTATCCTTTCAGTTGCTCGTTGAGATTATCAGCGACGATGAGTGAAATTACACTGCGTGTTAAAAATTAGTGTAATCACAAAAGGCAAGTACATAGCATCACTTACGTATGTGGCGCAAGCCTCATAAAAAAAGTACCAAAGCCCCTATAGAACCGCAAAACACCTTCCTCTTTCGCAACAGTCGTGAAACAATCCACCATTCCCTTGTACCTTACAGACCCATCTGCAGACTTGTGCTGAGATTGGAGTCTTGACTTCACGAAGTCGAATGGTAGACTGAAGAAGGCAGCAAAGAAACCCGCAATACCAGATGCCGCAACGGTTTGAGTCTGCTCTGAAGCACCAATTTTTGCTAGCTGGTGCTTGGACTCAGAGAAAAATGCCAGTTGTCCAAAATTTAATGCCATTGCCCGTATAACGGTTGGATATGAACCACTCCAGAGAGCTTTAACACCTTCTTGGCGGGTGATTGATGACAATGCGTGGAACGCAGAGCGATAGTTCGCTCGCTGATTTGCTGGCCGCATGCCGTCAGACTGCATACGAATAAGTGCTACTTCTGCTGGATTCCCAATAGTGGCTGCAAGACCGCCCGCAGTAAGACCTGCAGTTGCCCTTTGGAAGAATCCGTAGGAGGTTCCATTTTTCTCGGCACGCTGTTTGAGAAGATCTTCAAAAGTGAAAAACAAGCCTAAACGTGCTGTCCCGTAGATGACCTGCCTGAGAATGCCAGCGGATAGGCCATTGTATAGGTCAAGCACACGCCTGTAAATGCGTTAATATATGAGACCGTGGGAGATTCGGAAGCTGAGAAAGACCCTGAAATGGTTGAGCTCCGAAATGACTGACAACATTGTCGGATTGTTACCTACCCTTCAGAAATCACCTGACGTAGTACTGTGACAGGTGTTGGATTGCCTTCTGATAATTGGATACGAACTTTAACCATGTCGATTGGTTGAATGCATATTGTGGCGACGATGCCCGATGTGCCGCCAACGAGAAAAGGCAGGGCTGGTTTTAGCACAGGATTTTTGTACCAACGAGATTCCGCTGCTTTGGGTGAGGTTCCTTCCGGCATTATGGTATTGGTGTTTATAGGTTGCAAATAAAAATAAATAATTATTCTGATATGACTTACGACCACGCGCCATGCCTTCCGTTTTCCCCCGCACGAAAGTTACCTCGGCAAATTCAGGGGCGCCTAGTGTAAGCCGGATACGGAAAATATATTTGATCCTCAAAATCGAGTGATTTGGAATTCAAATCCCGACGCCCTGGTAACGGGATCGTTGAAGCGGACGTGGCTTTTGATCTTTGTTGGTTGGTTGGGTTTTGACATAATAAATGCTGCGTCTGTTTGGGGGCAAACTGACGTGGCGGTCCATTTCTCGAGTGAGCCCACTCCCTCCCAAACTTTAAGATCTCACTCGATCCACAATTACTTGAATTCTAGTAGACCAACTTTAAAACCAACATGCAAATAAGCTCGGCAGGATCAAACAAGTGTTCAGGTCGGCCTGTTGTTGGAATCGCTCGCCGCAAGCGCAGATCATGGGCTTTCCGACCAACGGACATGCATGCCGCTATCATATTATTGTTGTAGCTGAAGGCAAGTCTATTTTCAGCTGCGTCTGATATTGACGTCTCGTGCTTGTCTACCATGTCACAGGATTCGCAGCCCAGTTCGGGGCCACTGATTTTGGACTCGGTCCCGAACTACCTCTGACTGCTACGTGTAATCTTGGAGGCAGTGTCTCTATGCGTTTTGAAATATGTTACCTGCCACAGCCAGAATTAGCCTGTAGCAGAATACTCCTGCGGCCTGGAAGTTTCCCCGCTGCTACTGTGAGATCACGGGGTCTCTCGAATGAGTCGATGTCTGGGAAAGAGCCGAATGCTTTCCTTGGTTTCATGCTGTTTTCAAATTTGGACGTATGTGGTCTGGAACTTGCTCCCAAGCATCTAATTTCTTGCCAAAACAAACGTTGCATATGATCAGCAGCATATTATAATTCCGAATATCATAAAAGTGGCATTCCATTTGTGTTTTCCTAACTCTAAGTTCGGAGTTGAAAATTGAAGCGTCTCAAGATCAAGCGCAAGACCTCTAGCAGCTTTGTTTGTGTTCCGGGAATCTACACGCACGGAGAGCAAAAATGGTATTCAATGTAGTGTTTCATAGATGTACAATTATATCACTTGCACGTGTTACACATGGACAAGGTGTTCCTAAGTACTTCCCTTACGCTTGAAAAAGCTCGGCTTCAGTAAGCTTCTGCTTCAAAGGATACCTCCCATCCGAGAACTCGCGGCGAAAGCAACTCTGGGCGACGTCTATCTCACGTCTTCCAAGGTTTAAAAGCATTTTTCGAGTTTGTACCCACCCGCACCTTGTAGCAGCGAGTACGGGATTCACGGATTCACATGGGTGGTTGACTTGAACTCCAGCTTCCACTAGAAGCCTGGCCACTGCGAGATGACCTCCTTCCACTGCTTTCATCAAGGCCCATTCGCCATCTGGGCATCCGAGCCGTCCTGTTGGCCTTGGACTCATATTCAATCCCCTGTCTAGGAGCAAGTTTAAGACGCGCAAGTGGCCTCTCTCAGCGACGTCTATGACTAGAGCTTTTCCGAGCTTCGTAATTCTAGTTCGCCTAGGATTACCACTAACGCCAGATCCCGAGTCGAGAAGGAGTCTGACACAAGATTCCTGGCCCAAGATGGCTGCACAGCCAAGAGCGTTGTATCCTGAATATGATCTGTTACAAGTCTGGTCTGCACCGTGATCAAGTAACAATTGAACTGCTTCAACATGACCTCTGCCGGCAGCTTTTTGGAGTTCGCTATCCCTTGGACCCCAGTGCTGGTCGATCTCACAACCGCTGTCGAGCATAAACTTCGCCACCTCTAAGTTGTAATGGGTTAGAGCGCACCTCAGTATATTGCAGCTTGGGTTATTGATTCGGTGGAGAAAATCGATTCTGCTAGGTAAAACTCGTTCAGGAGAAAAACAAGCAAGTTGGCGCTGGCCCGCCTAGTGACTTTGAGGATAATATCACTTTTTGAGAATCGGGTGACAATCTCCTCCAGCCAAAAAAGTAGCTTCACTGCATCTTCCTGGCCCGCCCATGCCGCGATAGTCAAAGCGCTAACCATGTAAGAAGTTGAAATTGGTCGGGTTTTGTAGTCGTGCATGAAATGATGTTGGGTAGCGTGGATATCAGCGCCGTGTTCGAGCAGAGTTTGGATTATCTTGATTGAGCCATATCTTGCTGCAAGGTGTAGTGGCCTTCCAAAATACTTATTTTCGAGATTGGCGTCTGCAGCGGTAGAGACTAACAGATCTTTGACCAATACTGGATTTTGGGTAATTATGGCAACACTGAGCTGGTCTGCTACTGCCCACATCTCTTCTTCGTCTGAGTTTGCTGGTATGCAACCGGTGTCGGGCCCTCGGAGGGATATTCTACGTACACCTTCTGAGTCTCGATCACTCGTCCACTTGACTGTCTGGAACAATGCGGCGCATACAGTTCGTTCGTGCCCTCCCATTTGCTCTGTGTTATACTGAAAGCCCTTGTTGTATGCTTGAAGTGCTTCGTAGATTCGGAGGACGAGCGGATGACAAGGATCCTGCTTCATTTTCGCGAGCAACAGCAACCCTCCGACACGAGGAGGAATGCCTTCAGAAGTCGTGCGAACTTCAAGGGCGGCATCTACCGCTCCACGTGGACTGTGTAGGAAGTCATGGCATATGACCCATTCGATGGAGACACTGAACGGTTCTGAGGCAGCTAATCAGCGACAAGATTCCTAGACCGAGGTGGGAGGCTTACTGCAAGTTCGCTGGAGACAGACAAGTTTATCGACCCCAATCATATAAAGTAAGTCTTCGAGGATCGTATTAAGTATTTCGGCAGGCAAGCTCACAAGATCTGCTGCTGAAGTGGTGGCCATGTTGGTTGTTGATTTATGCTTCAGAATTCTGTCGCGGTGGTTGGAGATGTTGATCTTAGTCAAGCTTGGTGGATAGCGAACGGATCTGGATATAATATACTTGACATTGGCGCTAGCTTCATTAAGAAGAGCAGAGTATCTGCTTCTCACTCATGCGAGGTGAATGGATGAGATCGATGAAGTTTGAAGTATGTCCCCTGCCCAGTGGGATTAGTGCGGACACGGGTAGATTCCTCGCGGGATGTGCTAGTTTTTATATCTCTTTTCCAAAACTGGCTTATTCGAAAATTGGACTTGTTTCAGAGGTTTGGTCGATCTGTTTTACCATGCGGTCCTTAAATAATCTTACTTGACCTCGCCACCACATTTGAATAGGCCTTCAAGTTTATTTCACCACGGATGTGCTGTTTGAGCAAGCATAAACCCCGAGTTCTAGATTACGGTCAAACACAATTGACTATAGAGATACGGATGCGAAAAGGTTCAGATAAGAAGCTGGTTGGAGGGGATTGGATTTTGAGAATTGATTGCGGTTGAGACTGTAGCTATTCTTGTAGATATATCATCAATACTTGCCACGATAATAGGAGATCTGAGTCTCGTCCTCGGTCCACGCAATGCAAGGCCGTCCCCGTTCGAAGGCTCCAGCCCTGGATGACTCCGTAGGATCTTTATCCTCCGCACCCAACTCAAGCAGTACTTTCAAGATCTGATACCGCCCCCACTTCTTTGCTATCAGAATGGGATCAAGGCCATCATCGGAATTGTTGATTGGAACACCGGCTTCGATCAGGAAGTGTACCGTGTATATCAATCCTTCTTCGATAGCTGCGACGAGAGACAGTTCTCCCACGGAACCATGAGGATCATTTGCCAGGTTGAGATCTCCACCGAGAGCTACCAACAAGCGTAAAATGTGAACGTGCCCTGAGCGGGATACATCAACAAGTAGATTATCTCGATAAGATTCCCTATTATTGTTGATCTCGGCTCCATTTTCCACAATTATTCGGACGATTGCTTCATCGCCGCTGATAGAGGCTGCATGAAGAGCATCAGGGCAATAGAGGCGGTATCGAGTGGCACAAAAGTCACGCTCTGCGCCACGATCGAGCAGCAGGGCTACTGTCTCTGAACTTCCTGACGTAGCTGCTGATTCGAGGGGTGGTATTGGAAAGAAAGTGTGGATTTCCGCATTTGGACTAATTCCAAAGTCCAACATTCTTCTTGTCACCTCTAAAGCTCCAGAAGTGGCAGCTTCAAGAAGCATAGATGTTCTGATCTCGTGCAGTATCGGTGTATTCTTGTAGTATTCGTCCTCGATGATTGAAACTAATTGGGCGTCACCACCTCTGACTGCGGCGAGAATAGTTGTTTCTTTCTGACGGTGGCTCAGGTATGAGTCGTTCCTTGGGTTATATTGTAAAAGAAACTCGCATACCTCCAAATGACCCATAGATGCAGCAACCTGCAATGCACTACCACGCAAATAACGTGTTTGTGTCAGTTGCGTAGCATGTAACTCCGCCCCGTGATCCAGAAGCAGCTGAGCAACAGAGAGCGAACCAAATCTTGCTGCAAGCTGCAACGGCTTTCCGAAATAGATATTGTCGAAGTTCATATCCACCTGGCCAGACTTCAGTAAAGTCCGGATGACTGTAAGATCGTTTGCGATGATCGCAACACTGAGGTAATTTTGAAGTTCCTCGTTCCATTCAGGCATCCCTTGGGTCTCACAACCGTGGTTCCGCCAGAAAACAATATGTCGAAGTCCATTCGAGCCTCTGTAGCGGCCCCAACAAAGTCCCTCCATTGCTGTCCGGCAAACAGCCTTCTCGATTATGTAGAGTTCCCCGGAAGAGCGAAGGCCGTGATCGGCATACGCCTGGATTGCCTCAAATATTGGGTAGAGGACGGTGGACAGTTTGTTGGTGTCTTTCATCTGTTCCTGAGCCAGGGCACCGGCGATGGAGGGTGGTATGTGGCAGGTTGGTACTATGCCGAACCTGAGCAGCGTCGCGTCGACCAGTCCATGTGGATTTCGGATGTATTCTCGACATATCGCCCTTGTGATCGAGATGTGGAATTTCCCTAGAAAGGCGGATTAGTACGTCAGGCACGATAGAAGGGACAGAAGACCCAACTGCAGATATTCAGGAGATTCCACGACTTTTTGACCCCAATAATTTTAAGAGCATCTTCGACGATCTGGTCGAAGATTTCCGTGGGTAGGTCATCGAGACCGCGAGCAGGACGAGCAGGGCGAGTAGCCATGTTGTACGAAGCTTGAAGTTTTAGATGATGCGTTGTGGTTGTAGGGGTTTGATAAGTTTTTCTTATGAGGAGGAGTACGTCGACTTTGTATGGATCTGGTGAATGGAGATGTGGCAGAGCTTACTCATAAGAATATGGCTTCCAAAAGATTATTGAATTTTGATCTTTTTCTAGCCCCTCTTCGAATTTTTGTTTCTTAGAGCACCTGCTTATTTATCTTTCCTGATCGAGAATCTGTGCTGTTTCACGAATTGGAAATCATGTATTGTAACATCGACAGCGACAAGTCCATTCAACCCGAATTTACTTCATTGCCTTATTAGTATATGATTTTCACGTGACTGGCCGAGCGACCTTCATTTTCTGATCCTCAGCGTAGATTACTTCTAACAATAGACCCATCAAAGAAAGATATCTTCTTGAAGCTTTGAAAAGCCAGAGCTACGTTCCCATAATTTATCGAGAAGCAACGTGACCAAGACTCCATCTCCACCTCTGACCGCAGCACGGATAATCTTGTCAATTTCATCTTGCGGTGGTTTTACTAAAAGATGATTCACCAGAAACTTCGCGGCATCGTGCTGACCCGCTGATACAGCGACTCTGTTGGTATGTCAATTGAATTCCTGAGACATAGAAAGATTTCTCGAAGGAGAAGGAGCTCTTGAGACACTTCCCGAGTATTACTTTCACAAGCAGGTTACCAAGTTGAAAGAATGAATCGAATGTGACTAACCTAATAGCAGTACCTGCGGAGGAAAATTGATGCATATAACGTTTGTCATCGTTATTTTCGTTCGGAGCAGCTTGCGGGGCATGGATCTTGGCGCCATGAGATATCAAAATCCGCATAATTTCAACCCGTCCGTATCTTGCCGCCAGATGCAAAGGTCTTCCGAAGTACTTCTCACAGATATTGACACTAGCCTTGTGACGGTCAAGGACACTGGTGACCATGGGTATGTCATTTGCGATTATTGCGATGTTGAGATTGAGATTTCGATCGATCAGTTCGAATGGTGATTTGGAGCTTCCATGGCTCGAGGCGATGCGTTGGGCGATGATTAAATTGGCATCGTCGAAATACCCTCCATGAAAGTTACAAAGAATGTCGAAGGGGGCGAATCCAGGGTGTCCCCAGGGAAAACGTTCTGCGGCTGCCTCGCACACAGCTTGCTCAAAAGAAGCTTGTTTCTTCTTCGCTGATCCGACACTTTGAGCTTGAGAATGAACATCAATCATCTGTCCCAAGAACAGGCTTACATGAAGCCGTTTTTGCTGAAGTGTATTGGCTTCGAAATAAGTCTCCATTGCCCGCCGTAAAGGAACAATCCCAGGAAGATCAGGATGGAGCTTCACCAGTGAAAGAATCAAGGCTCCACCGATACGATGGTCAATCACTTTAGGTTGGTCATTAAGTATTTTTGAAACGGGTCCATGACGATTGTGTGAGTAGTCACGGCACATGGCACGCGTTATTGAGGCGTTGAACAGTTCTGGAAGAGGACAGTCAGCATGTGACATCTAGAGGTTCCGGTCGAACTGACTGCAGACTTCTTGAAGGAGAATTGTTCTCAAAAATCCTTCTAGCTCAAGTAGAACCTCAAAAATTGCATCGATTATCTCGGTTGGTAGGCTACCGAAATTCTTTGGGGCAGCAGATGCCATGCTGGCGTGGCCAGAACACTGCTGCAGCGCTGCAAAAATTTCCTTCGAAATTCGAGGATTGTCTTCTGATTTATAACACTTATTTTGGGCAGATACTTATTAAAAGAGTAGTACATGCATTCATCATCAATAGTGATTTCGAAGTGAAGGGGGTACAACGGCCCCTTGCATGACTTGCAGGCAGCAGCATTGCCGAAAAGATTAACGATATGCCAACTGGGCAAGAATTCGAGTAGGGGATTATGAAACCATGAGTTCTCGTTCTGATCAAGAGCTCCTCTTCAGCTCTGCTGGAACCAATCAATGCAGAAGAAAAACAAAAGGGGTCGAGATCGAGAAATTCCCGGTTCGCCCACCCGTCCGACACAACTCCTCGCGGATTCAGGAACAACTTTTTATATTGAACATCAATTTCTTTCTCAACTCGAATTATGATACGCAATAAGAAGTCGACAAGGAACTTTGATCTAACTCCAAAAAACCATCCCAAACACTGGCAAGCAGATTCGCCAATGCCCTCCCTCGGACCCGAGCAAAATCACCGAGCGCTATCTCCGAGCGCTATCTCCGAATACTCCGAGCAGTGTACGCGGCGGCGGCGCAATGATTCACAACGAAGGATGAGAAGAATTCGCTGCCTAGATACATAAATACAACAGCCCCTAAATTCATCTTCTCAGCTTTATTTACTTTACGACACTTGACAATCTTGTACAAAAACTCACCGAACATCCCGGACACCGAGCAAAATGAACAACCCCAACCACCAAATACCTTATCCATACGAAACAGACATCCTCGCCCTAATCCTCCGCAAAACCACAAACACAAACACCACCACAAACATAAAATGGTGGTGCTGTCAAGTACTTTCCTCTGTCACGTGCCAACTGTAAGAGCTGATGGTTAATAGTGCAGGATAGCGCATAACCCAGCGGGAGATCTGGGGTGTAATAATAAATACTGCGCTCATGATTGGTGTGGAGGCTGTATACCGCCGAATAGGAATTGTGAGCGGAGGTGTCATGATGAGTGAGTGGTGGTGGTGAGGGTGTATGAATAGGGATTTTGGGTGGGAGG
>QGMK01000940.1:0-15062 GCA_007825345.1 Lachnellula suecica
TAAGTTTGGTGATATCGATTGGTAGCTCTTCTTCCCTTTCTACGCTGGGGCTGAGGATCGGTGCCGGGAGTATTTGGAGATCGGTCTCTGGTGGCACCTCTCCTTCATCCTTGGAGTTTCTGTGGGATGGCGGTGGGGTAAGAGGTTCTGTCTCCTCTTGTACCTTGACGGTCTCTTCGGGAATCCCGTCAACGCAAGGCCTCTTATTCTCATCCGGGGCCGGCGAGTGACTCTTTCGCTTCTGCGGTTGGGTCGTGGATGCCTTTGCAATTTCCGCAATCCTCGGCAGCGGAGCAGGGAAGTATTCTTCCTCTTCCACAGCCGGCGTCGCTACGGGTGTAGATACTGGCGTCTTTCTCACCCGTGTAGTGCGGACACGGATCGAGCCTCTTCGTGTAATTAAGTTCTCATTGATATCGACTTCAGTCGCTATGCTCTCTGTGTCGGAAGGCAGCGACGGGCTGGTTGCGGCAATAGCATTAGCCACGACCGCGATCTCTGCTGCGATTTGTCGATTCTCGGCAATCGTTCCACCCGCCGAGGTCATCTTGTTGGTCTCTATGTCATTTTTCACCACCTCCGTCGTTGTCCGTTCCTCTGTTTCATCAGGCTCAAGATTGGCGTCTTGGATAGCGAGGCTCTTGAGCGCAACAGCGGCGGCTTCTTCCATTTGAGTGCGGCGCAGATAAGAGAGCTCTGATGAGTCCCGCGAGACGTGATGCGGAAGATCCAGCGTGTATTTGTCGGTCCAAAAATCCTCGATGGACTCCTCGATCATCTGATTTTGCTGGCGTCTCGTGAGCTTGACGAGTCGATTTGGATCAACGATTTGACGAATCTTGGCTCGAGTCAGAGAGATCTTTTCCGCGAAGGTCTTTCTAAGTTTTGGTTCTGAGTCTTGGGGACGTTTCTCGACGGGAACGATTGCTGGTTCAGAGAGCCAGGAGTCGTCTTTGCTGGTGCTTGAGCGCCGCAGGCTGATCTTGCTGGATTTCCTACGGACCCAGGCGATGGGTTTGGCGTTCGCGATGCTGGAGCGACGGTCGGGGTCGAAACCGGCTTTCACGACGGAGGACCTGCGGCGTAATCGGGACTCCTCATCTTCGGTCGCGAAAGTTACACTGCGGCGCAAGGTGGGGAGGGGAGGGAGTGGTGAGGCTTGAAGAGGTTTGGTCGTGATTGTTACTTGCCCAACGGTGATGATTGACTTCGAAACGTCCGGATCCGTTTTTGGCTGCAATACAAGTGATTTTTCATTGGATGGTGACGTTTCGTGCGAGACCGGTGAGGTATACCGTCTCGGGATCCTAGGCGCTCCCATACTGACGGTTGGGGAATGAAGTTGTGGCCTATAGCAGATGAATGGAAAAAGATGAGATATTTGCAATGGGAATACACCTCCAAAGTGAGAATAGAGAAATCTTGAAGTGATGAACGATGAAATCCGGGGTAGTTAATGATTTTATTGGTGAGAAACACCTTGTGGCCTAATGACGATATGCCAGTCGAAGTCAGGACCCTTAAAGACATCATAGCTTCATTAATTTTGAGCCGCACTTTTTAATGAGCCAAACCCTCAATTGTCATGTCGACATAGCGCGCTTATTCTGGCCCTTTACCATAACGAGGAGAGGCTCTGTCAGAATGCAGAGTTAGCGGCGGCCACTATGGCAGCATTAATATCAGACGGTCTGTACCCGGGCGAACGACTTAGACACACTCCGCGAGCAGTGATTTCTATATCAGAGTCAGTGACGCAATTATCATATGACGCAAAATCAAACTTACCACGAAGTAATGTGTCAACGTTGAAGGTGATAGTCTGCATTCCCCCTGAGCGCTTGCGACTTTCCGCAATATCAGGCGTGCCATCCACTGAATGTTGTTCTGTCATGGTGTAAAATATAGGATCGATGTTACTGGCCTCCTTGCTAGAAACATCATTATCCCAGCTTGCAAACCCCAAAGGGAAGGGTAAAGTGTTGCAGTCAGACTTGTAGCCGGACCCGTCCGTAATATCGACCAAATTCGCAATGGGAGTTTTGGGAGTATTTGGTGAGATTGTTGTCACGCTGCTCTCACTGCCACACTTAGAACCTTTGGATACAGACAATGAGGATAAATCGATTTGCACGGTGACAAAGTCGGACGTGGGAGAAATATCAAAACCATGGCCTCGGAGGTATCCATCGACATCATTCGAGTCAAAGAACTCCCCTTCAAATCCCGGGAGACTGCATTGTAGGTTCTCATCCAAATACTCATCCTGCGCTTGAGTAATTGTCTCTGAGAACGGCCCCATGGAATAGCCGGTACGGATTTTAGGCATGAGACTTTCATTGACATCTGTATCGCGCATGGGGTAGAAAGTGCCCGCGCGACCAAGATTCACAAATGGCGCCCGCCAGTTTTGAAGACTTTCCTTTGCTGAGGTTGCTGCGAGCTTTTTGGTGCGTTCGACTATTTGTTCTCTGGTTTCGTACTTCAAGGAAAATCCGAAGACGCTTTCGAACAGTCCTGGCGGTGGGTTGGGCATAGAAACTAGCATCACTGCCGCTTCTAAGGCTCCTCGCTGCAGTCGGCGTGCAAAAGACAGCTCTCCGTATGAATGAGTGCTGGGAAGTTCTAGCTGCGCCTCAGGGAGAAACATTTGCGAGAAGTCATCTGTTGAAGGTACCTCAACCCTGTACTGTTGCAAATCCATAAAGTCCCATGGGAAGCTCGCATTATCTTCCGTAGGCCGAGTGATGACCTGCAAATCCTGTTGTCGATTCTTGTTCTCATAGGATTGCGGTTGATAGTCCATCTGGATCTCTTGAATATTTTGCATCTCTTGAATTGGTGTCTGAGATTTGCCGATAGGAAATCCACCCCACACCGGGCTTCCAGGGGAAGCGGCTTTCGGCTCTTGGCGGGACTTCGGTGAGGACTTTCTGCCCTTCTTCTTGGGCGGCCCGCTTTCCGGCTCATCGTGCTTCTCGGAATCTTCAAGGGGAATCTCATCTTGACTCAAGTCCTCTGAGCTAGCCTTTGCCAGAGCCAAGAACCTCTCGGTAGTGGACTGCAGCTGCTGGCCAAACTCAGGTTCTCGTTGCAAGAGCCCTTTGCCCACAGCGAAATCATAGAGAGAAATGAAGATGTTGCTCATCTCCTCATTAGTACCTCTCAACCCTTGGACTTGCTTTTCCAAGGATGAGATTGTGGTCTCTTTGCGGTGCCGGTATGCTCTTTGAGCCATACGAATCTGTGTTCTTCGGCGCTATGAACAGTCAGTAAAGTGTCATGTGAAACACCACGAATAGGCAACATCTTCGGAATGCTGTCCTGTCATGATAGCAATACAAAGGAACTTACATCAGCAGCAGTCTCATCCTTCGTATCAACCCTCGGTCTCCCCCTAGACTTCTTCCTACTCTCCTCATCATCATCCGCACTATTAGCTTCAATCCTCGGCTTCTTCCTGCGTCTGGCCCCTGTATCCGGCTCTTCTTCTCTGGAATCTCGATCCATCTCGTGAGGGATCATGCCAAAAGCCAGCGTAGGTTCAGGCACTTCTTTCCTTGCCTCAAACCTTCTCCCGGGAGCAGCATGGTCAGAATAGGATTCCGCGTTCAGGATGCCTAGGTTATTGGCGTAGTTCCGCGAGATTTCATTCCCGATGCCCTTGAAAGCGGGGTCCATGTAGGCGTTGTGCCGGCCGGCCTGGCTGGGATTGAACGCGAGGGCTTCCATTCTGGCGTCTGCCGGAGGTAATGTCAGAGGGTTGTAGATATTGTTAGGGAGGTCACGAGAGTTCTGGTGAGAGGTATTGCGATGTCTGGGGCCCGCGTGGTGGTGGTTAGTGATCGGTGTCGTTGTGGCTGTCAGCCCGGATGTGGGGTTATGATGGCCGGGATGTGAAGAGTCGGTGGTACGAGTGTGCATAGCGGCCTGCGTGAGGATAGCTAAAGCATAGTCATCCTGAGGATAATTCTGATGTGGAGTATATGAGTTTTCCATCGCCATGAAAGGGTTGGACCTTTGCGGGCCTTATAGAAAGCTTGCGTCCTTGCAATGCGTGAGCGGTGATGCCAAGCCCCCAGCAGCAACGTAAGATACGGTCAGAAACCGGGCGATTTCATGAAGGCTTCGAGCAGGTGCAATCAAATTTCGATGCCATTTGTAAGCCGCTTATTGCAATGTACCAGCTTATCCTGACTGTACACAAGCACGTCTTGTTGTTGTACGGGCGTAGTCTGGCCGAGGAGCTTAGAAGGATTAGTGATCGCGTTAACCGCACAAAGGTTCAGCACCTTACCCCTTAGCTTATTCCTATTACGGAAGTTTTGCTTCCTGGGGTTATGTACAATAATAAGCTTAATGCGATTAATCATCAGCGATCGATATTTATCTCGTGTTCATCCAACCATTCTTAAGGGTCCTCATAAGCCCGATACTTAAATGTTCCTCATAACTCCGATATATCACACGTGCATGGCTTATAAATGGGCTGCTGTACCTCCGTCGAGCGGAGATCCCAGGAGAAATCCTCTACTAAAGTTGACATTCCCGGCAACCCACTTATGGAGGCTTTACGTGCCCAAGCCTCCGGGTATTGATGGGTATCTGTGCACCATTCAGCCTTGTGACCGGCGGCGTTAAGGTCTGATCATGTCATTACGCAGAAGGCGACAGTAAGAGGAACTTAAGCATTTTTGAGCCATTGTGAATGTCTCAGAGGCAATGGGATATTGGCCAGGTGCTGTTAAATACTGTTAGTGCACAAGCAATATGTGGTCTTGACTTTTCCAGCACAAACGCCCCTATCTTCTATTCCTAAAGGATCATAATTTACAAGCTCCTCCTGCATCACACCCACAGGTATAAACCCCCATTCATCATCACCCCTATAACTCCGTCCGAAAATGCAAGAGACCATGGCCAAAGACACCATTTGCAGGGAAAACGAGGACGCTTAGAAGAAAATTAGATCAATGTTTTTGTGAAAGTCAAACGGACGCCCAGCTACGAAACCATGCCATCCGAATAACACCCAAGACCGAGCCTGCTTTTATGAAACCAGTAGTCGAAATAAAGACTGGGTATCGTGATTTCTATCGAAACGAAAGATGGGAACCACGCCGGGTTGGCGCGAATATTGTGTCGGTAGTTATATTACAGAGAGGTAGAAGGTCGAATTGAATTAAATGCCTTGGTGATTGCCTGACTCGACGACATTATCGGAGAGGTTGATAAGGAGCTGAGCCAGGCAACGTTTAGTTGCGGCATCATCGCGAAGGACTGAGGAGAAGGTGGCGTCGCGAAGGGGTTCTGGGAGGCATTGTCGGAGGGCTTCACGAGCACGGGCATTATCACTAAGTCTATTTCTCTATCAGCATAGCTCCACTGCAATCCAGCATGGCTTATCCTACCGCAGGAAGCACCTAACAACATGCTTTAGCAATCTCGCCGTCTGCTGCTCCACGAGCTGAGAAACCATATTGCTGAGGACTGTGCCAACAGCATAGAAGCGTTCATACGTGGCACAAATATAGTTCAGGCCATGATCATCGAGGAGGATCTTTTGCACAATGAATATAGCCACAGTCTTACTGAGCTCGGAACCAGTCTCCATAATTCGGAGGCACAGAGGAATAATCTCGGTTGTGAGGAGGAAGTTGATAACATCGGAGGAATCGTTTTTCACGAGAGCACCGATAACGCCGAGGGAGGTCAGTCGCAGATATTCGAACGGTCTGGATTTCGACGTGGTATTCAGGAACGGGTAGAGGAACAGTGGGATGTGGGCTAGCTCAAGTCAATAACACCCTCAGACAACATGGTTAATATAGCTACCATTCAAGAAGAGACCTCGAGTCTCATTGTGCGACGCAACACATTGTAGAAGTGCCAAGGCATTGCAGACACGATTTGATGCTGCTGCCGTGAGTTGGGAAGGGTTGAGTAGATTGTAGACCGAGATTATCTCTTGGAGCAGCGACGTCATGACACCTATTGAAAGTTAGCAAGCAGCACTTCAACATCCAACATCGAAGTATCCCCATACCGAAAGAGTGCCACAAGATCAATGCGAGCTCCGGCACTTGTTCGCGCTTTTTGCTGAGCTCCAGAAGAGCAGCCTCCCTTGTGTCCTCATTCAAAAGATCCGCAATAAAGTTCAGCGTCCGGCGGTTCTCCTCCGTAACATTCTCCATGAGCCCAGAATCCTGCCCATGTGCAGACACGGCCATAGGGCCGGCAGTGTTATGCCCAGCCGCAATGCGATTGTAGTGCTGCTGTTGAGCAGCTGAAGCCGCGGCAGCCGCAGCTTGCTGGGCGTGTTGATGGTGGTTTTGCTGGTGCATCCATGCTGGATCGCCTTGAGGATTGTACTGGTGCTGGTGCGAGAAGACGTGCGATCCGTTGATCATCGTGTTTACTCGAGTCTGCCGGTGAGGGGACTCGAAGGTTGGGGATAGGTGTTGATGGGTATTCAAGATGAGCTGTGGTATCGCTCCAGACTGGATTGCTGCCGCGCAATCACGGTTCCAGCAGATGTATGAATAGGTAGATTGAAGTCGGGTTAAGATTCCTCGACGCAGATGTCGAGCGTTAAAATAATGTGGTTGACCGCAAGTAGCTCTATAAGGTCGGGTTGAATCGACAATAATAGCCGGTGGTGTTTGGCCTCAGGCACGGGCCGTCGACTGCCACAAAAGATACAAATCCTTCAATTCGAACGATTTAGAAGAGGCTTTTAGTTTCTCACAAACTCTTGCTAATCCTAGACCGTCTCGTTTTGCTTCTATTTCCGCGTGGCAGCTGCTTACTATCGCCTTCTTTTGTTCACCGCGAGACTGCGCATTAGATGCGTGTTCCCTTGATTCACGTCGACTTGCTGCTCCAAATAATTGAATCCTAATCTCTTCAACGTCCAGGCAAGATGAATCATGTATCACTCAGATATTGACTCTTTTCACTTTTTGCTAGAGACCCTTCTACTGGTAGAGGCCAGTTCGCCGAGCCTGCCAGGCTGCCACCACCGTTTTTCTTCCTCAGCTGAACATCTCCTGCTTAGGGCTATGGCAAGATATTAAAAGTGTCGCAATCCTTTTGTTTGTTCATCTCATTATGAATTGGGCTTTACTTCAAAAACATAACTTTCTAAGTGTGATTTCCAGCAGCGTCTCGAGGGCATGCCAGTGCAGGTCTGTGTGTTGAACAGGAGTCTTCAATTCTTTATGTATATGTCACCGTGGACCATCTGGAGGAGAAATTATTCAGCTTTGTGGCTTAAATTGTGGAAAAGTCCTTCCATGAATAGTTCTGTACTGCCAGGCGGTATATTTCCTTTTTCGGACATTGCTCGACTTTGTAAGCCGCCGACATTCACATGATTGATTACCTTCCCTTTGTGTAACGAGTAAGTCCCCGATATTAAAAGCGTGGAGTGGACGCTGGTAACATTTTTCTGACTCTTTAAATTCACAGCTTTCAAGTTTGAGACGTAAACACCCAAGATGGCAGAAACAGACAAGAAGCTTGTGGTAATACTCGGCGCAACGGGTGCACAGGTACGTTCTTGAGATATTTGATTGAAATGTGTTCTAAACACTCTAATTGATTTACCTTCTAACGCTTTAATAGGGCTACCCCACCGCCAAATATCTCCTTCAAAATTCATCCGACCTTTTCCGCGTCCGCGCCGTCACACGCGATCGGACCAAGCCTGTGGCGCAAGATCTTGCCGCGCTCGGCGCAGAAGTCGTGGAAGCCAACTTTGATCACGAAGGATCCCTCGCCGCGGCTTTGGACGGTGCTCATGCTGTGTTCGCCATTACGAATTTCTGGGATAAGGCCGATTATGACCTGGAAGTCACGCAAGGGAAGCTTGTCAACAAACTTGCGTCTCACCTACCGCACCTAGAAAGCTACATTTTCAGCAGTTTGCCAGATGGCCGCAAGAGTGCGGATGGGAAGTTCCAGAATATTCTTCCTTACAATGCGAAGGCTGCGATTAGAGAGGACCTCTACACGTACCCCGCTTTGGCATCTATCACCACTGAGCTATTTGTTGCGTTTTACTACCAAAATTGGTTGAAGTATCAGATTGTCTTTGGTCCGATAAAGGTAGGAGCCTGTCGCACTTTCCTTTTATGGTTGCTAATAGTCGATCACTCACAGAATGGGAACGGCACTTTCGTGCTATCCATGCCATACCCCTCTACCACTCGCTTTCCTTCAGCTTCAGCAGACGACGTCGGTGTTGTAGTGGACAGCCTTCTCAGATCGGGAAAGAAGTACCATGGGAAAACTGTGACTCTCGTTGCAGAAATGCTATCTCAAGCTGATACACTAGAATCATGGGCAAATCGTACAGAGGCCCCCCTTCCCTCAATTTCATCTGACATTGGAAGATAGCTCACAATCCACAGATTTAGGCATCAAAGCTGTTTTCGAGCAAGCTTCTTCGCAAGACCATCAGAAGAGAATGGCTGCAAGTATGCCGGAGCATCTCGCCATTGCCGTCACGGAGCTGTCCTCGAATCTGTTCTACGGGGAGAAGACTTTTGGGGATGATGCAAACCTTGTCGATGCGCGGGAGGTGAGTATTCCCGGAATACTGAAATCAGAAGTGTCCTCTAACACGATTAAGATCATTCCAGCAAACTTCAAGCTCAAGTCGTGGGAAGAGTACGTCAAAGAGGAAGGTTGGTCTAGCATACTCTGAAAGGTTGGATGAGTCTTTGTACACTGGGCTTTCGGGGTCAGTTGAGCTCCTTTGCAGGTGAAGCAGACTATCTAAATCCAGTGCACAATCTTGTTGATGTCTGAAACAGTCACCAACCTTTCCACATTTCCCATAAATCACGTGCCGCATACTCTTCTAAATAATCATCCTTGTCCAGATAGCGTGTCCAAGTAGGTAACCTGCTGGTCGGGGGTAAAGGGTAACCATCTCTTTCTAACGAGCACCGACCTTTCACAGAAATACCTGCTACAGCATCATTCGGTTTGCCCGGCCAAGAGGGAAAAGCAATAAGGCTCCATTCTGAAATGCTGGGTACCTGACAATTGATATTCAGCTCAAGTTAACCTCGCTCTGTCCAGAAAGCATCAGAGCCAATCACTTTGGCATATTTACAACCTCTCCCGTCTCCAACAAATACGGCATCTGATACCCAAAAGAGACCAAGCTTTTCGTCGTATTAACTCACTCATCCTGGTCCTTCACCGAGACCAGCCATTTTGGATCCGACATAACACTCCCGACAACTCCCATATCAGGAATGACGTACTCTATGAAGCAGTCGAAGTCCGCGAAATCCCAGGCAGGGTTGACTTTTCCGAGTTGTTCTTTCATGGCGTTGTTGAGAGGGGGTGGTGTGACGAACTGGATGTCATGTGAGCACTGGGGGTCTGAATTTGGAGTGGGAGAAGCTTACGAGCGAGTAGCTAATGATGCCGTGCCTTTTGAAGACTGGTACGGCCAGTGGGAGGTGCTTCTCGACGATCCATTTTATGAATTCCTCGTGTGTGTGTTCGGGCTTGCGGTAGTGGGTGAGTGTGAATTTAATAGGTCCGCTTGCTTGCTGCGTGGGGACTTCGGCCATCTCGATTTCACGTACCAAATGTTTATGCTTGAAGATTGATTTATTTTCAGAATTAAGAAACGGCGAAGTTACATTTGTATATGAAGCGAACACTTGTTCGCGGCACTCTTTGACGTCACCCGTAAGCAGCGCTAACAAAAGGCTACTTGATTTCACGTAAAATAAGCGTTAACTTTGCGGCTTTTTGCGTCAACCAATTATATTTCTTAGCACACTTACATTTTATTTCATGGCATATGCATGCATCTTTAGAAGATTCACAACAAATCCTGCTACTGGCGCCTCTACCTTGAAAGCTTATTTACACTGCAACGGTGGCCATTGTATTCGCCCTCAATGTCGTGTTCCAGGGTCTTAATCTGCTTCCAATGCATTGAACTAGCATACTAGCCGCCCGGGTAACCAACTTTACATTTCTTATCATTTGGGCAACTCTGCAACCACCATGTTCCACAAGGATTTTGAATCTGACCGCCATTGTAGGGGCAACCTGAGATAATAGCTTGCTGTGGCAAGACACATAAATCAACCTGCAGCTGATTCAACCCTCCCTTATTGAAGTGGTCACAGTCAGCCGGTGCCTTGTCTGCGAGGTTATATCCGGATGAAAGGTAATTGTTTCCAGAAGGCAGCTGACCAGAACCGCCTCCCTCAATCCGCCATTTCACATCGGTCCCGTTGCACCATTTTGTGAGGTCTAACCCTTCAGCTGCAATTAGCTGCACAACCTTATCTTCATCTGTCACGGGGCCATTAGGGCCACTGTGGATTGGAAAACAAGTGAGTGATCCCGTTGGCGTGGGATCTGGAGGCGGGGGGCTGATAGTTGAGAATGTGGTACTTGATCCGCAGCCAATATAGGTTGTGCCCGAGGTGCTTCTTGTGATAAACCCTTCCATTGTCTCACCACACTGGCAGAACGAATGTATCGACGTAGGTGGGCTAAGTGTATAGAGCATCCTACATTAAGTTGAGTCAATAGTCTTGAACGCAGGCTTGAAAGATAACATACGAAGTAACAACACACGCAGTGTTCACCGAGGTCGAATGCGAGGTCACCGAAATTGTCCGGGTTGGCAATGACGGGAAAGCGCAGAAGCTTGTTGTTGAGCCGCTGATAGTTGCAAATGGTCCGTGGCCAAAGCAGTAGCACCATGATGATGGGTCATTGTTGAGTGTCTCTGACTCGTTGGTCATCTCGGTACATTTTGGAGGAGGAAGTGTGATTGTAGGAGTAGAGACAGTAGTTGAAGAGTTGGTAGAGGCGGTGGTCATGGAGGTCTGAGATGGGAGAGATGATGTGGAGCGCGTCGTAGTGGTCGAACCAGACGTCAAAGTAGTCATTCCTGATGGCGGAGAAGCAGTCAACGACGAGTATTGGGAACTTGAGCTAGATATGAACGTTGAAGCCGAGCTATTCCCTGTCGCGCTGAGAACAGGAGGGTTTGTACTTGATGATAGCCCTGTTGGTGTCGTCGAATTCGGCCCGCTTAGATCGCAACCAGCCGTCGGATTGGGTTGATTCCAATTCGCGACGCAACCTAACGACACCTGATTGGCAATAATCTGTGAGGCTAAGGAACTTCTAGCAGCACCACTATCACTGGTCCAGGAATATACCTCTTGGGAAACAGAAACGAAAGTTGATAAACGCGATGCTGTTGTGGTGGCTGATGTTCCCACCCCGGTACAACCAGCAATAGTGGTGGTCAGACAACTAGTCTTTGTAATTGTAGTAACTGTAGAACTGCTCGAAACTCCCGATATGAATGATGTAGAGAGGGATATTGTTATCGTACAGACTGGAACCGCTGTCGTCTCTGTACACGAAGACGATGAAGATGTTGTCTGGGATGTGCTAGATGATTGTTCATCTGTTGTGGAAGAATTATCGTCACCTTTTTCTTCCAGGTCGTTTCCAATTTCTGCCAGTGTGTCTGTCAAATTCTCGATTTCCCCAAGATCTGGCATATTAGACTCTACAGCAGTAACGAGATTTTGAACCACATCAGCTGCACAGCTGATGAGACTGGCAACGTCATCAATTACACTCTTTATCGCCGCGCCTATGTCCGATAATATGCTCCTGTCCTGAAGTAGAGCTCTCAATTGCACCTCCGACAGTGCATTTCTTTTTCGTTTCGTTTTTGAACAATCAGGGATAGTGGGAGGCTTGATGGGCAAGGCCCTCAACAATGCCACAGTCTCGTCTTGCGTCTTTTTAACACTGTCAAGATATTGAGACTTTAGCTTGATGTCTGTGAGCCAGTCCCTATTGGCCTGTAACGCAAAAAACAGACGTCCGAGAAGTACTGCTTCTGAGGTTTGTACTGCTGCCTCTGTAATTGTCCCTGTTGGGACATTAAACCAGGTAAATGAGGCCGATGCGGGAGTCGAAGATCCATCCCATGAGCCAATGAAGCTTAGCGGGGCCGGTGAAATCACCATCGAAAGGAATGATGAAGTGGTGGTTGGAAAAGGTAAGCTGCCGCTACCAGGTATCCCTGACGAGGTTGAAGGAGACAACGATTCTGTTTCAGTGAAATTGGAACTCGGGGCCGTCATCAAGGTAGAAGCTAATATGCAGGAGCTAGCCAGAGTTGTTCCGCTTGAAGATGACCCGCCCGTAACTGTAACAGGGGCCACAGCATTTGTTTGACTCAAGGTGTCAGTTTCGGAGTATGTTTCTGTCAATTCAGAGCTGAATATGGCACTTCCTGTAGCGTTGAAAGTGGTTGACGTTATATTGGCGGTTGTTTCAGGTGTAGAAGATTGTGGGTGGTAGCCAGAACTGCCCGAAAAGAACAGACCCGGCGATGCGCTGGAGGTCGTATTGATCAATGCGTATGGAGGTTGACTAAAATTCTGAGATAGCCAGCTTGAAGTGACGGCCGAATTTGTCGTCTGATCTATATAGTTACTCTCTGTAGCACCCAAAGTCTGCCACGTGGCCATGAGGAGGCAAATAATTCCTAAAGTTTTGGCCATATTGAACAAAAGGTGAAGAAGTACGGCAGCGAGGGTTTTCCACGAACATTCTCCAAATACTTTCAAAATATTACGGGTGGGTGGATGCCTCCGTTAGTACTTCAAGATTTCAGGATGGTTTATTAATAGTAGCACCGGGATTAACAACAATTCCAACAGAGGCAATTCTAACATACTCAATCCTTCCAACAAGGCCAACTGCAGAACGATAGAGTTTTCAACAAATGTTCATAAATGCAGGAAATGACACTTCATCCTAGTAAAGACATCATGCAGGTGACCGGTCAGGAATCTTCAAACGGTGGTACTGGGATTACTGGTCATTCAAAGGTCACGCAGACTCAACTTAGCCTTGGTACCAACAAACTCCAACAATTTCCAACATCCTAAACTACCAACCAACATCCTGAAGGAATGAAGGAGGAATCCTGACTGAAATTTGAACGTTTGACCTAGATGAAGTGGAAGCACAGCCGGCACAATCCACGGCATGGAGCAGGGAAATAGAAGCCAGATTCTCAGCTGATTTAGGGGTCTCATAATTTTGACCTTAGAAGGCTGTGCTGAGGATTCTGCAGGGAATCTCTACAGCTGAAGTTTCAAAAAGCCTCGAAGCAAGCAATTTTATATGACACCGCGGAGCAAGGTTGGCCAAGTCCAAGTCTGACTCAAGTTTAAAGGCTTTTCAATAGACTTGGACTTGGAATTGGCTTTATATTAATAGACTTGGATAGGCTTATCCAATTCCAAGTATAGAGCTAAGTTAATCCAAGTTTAAGATTCAAATTATAAGCCTTATCTAATATAAAAGGGCACGTGCCGGCCGAGTGCTAAAAATATTAGCAATATAAGAAATAGTAGATCTCTTAGAATTATTATATAAAATAATAAAACAAATAATATTATATTATATTATAATTTAGATTTTATAAAACTTTTATAGCCAATTAGATTAAAGCATTATAATCACATGTATTAATATCAAACTTGCCAAGTTCGACTTGGACTTGCCAATTATAACAATTTGTAGACTTGACTTGGAATTGTACAATTCCAATTCCAATTCCAAGTCTGATTCAAATATAACTTGGACTTGGCCAACCTTGCCGCGGACCTCTCTACACCACTCAGAATACAACGGATGGCTTGAGCCTAAAAGATAGGGTTTATACAGGATAGATTTCGTTTGGATGTTGGTTGGTAATCCAGCAGTTGGATTGGATCCTGTGAGGGAAGGGGCGGAGGGGCCTATTTGCACACCAAATCACGCCGTGGAGCTTTGATCTGTTGCGTGGCTTGAGCAGGCCGACAGTGCGGCTGGGGGTATCATACTTACATGGCATTTAGTTGGAAATAAAATCTCGAAATAGATATTCAAACGTTTGGTGCCCATTGCCGATCGCTGGCTGAATTCCATGATTAAGACTCGATGATCCGTTACTTCCTTCGATTTCTGCCCGCAAGCATCAAAAACCTTCGCGTTCTCCTCTTCAATACTTCCCTATCAACCTTTTCTCAGCTATCCTAGTCACACTCATTCTACATCATGGGCGAAGTTAAGAGAGCTCACCTTTTGGTTTTATTCTGGAGCATTTTGCTAGGTTCAACCTTTGCCGTCATTACCCACGATTCCACATATAGCACTTGTGCGAAGTACGGAATTACTGCCGATACTCTCGTTGCGAATACTCAGTACATGGCTAATACTGCAGGAAATTATATGGACAGATCGGAGGAAATTTGCTCTCAGGGTGGGTGGGAGTGCTATAAACTTTGGTCAACTTTTGACGCCTACTTTAACGAAGCCGGAGATGGGCTTCATGATAGGTGGGAGACAGTCAGGGGTAAATTGATGACCAATAAACACTCTAGTGCATTGCTAAAACTATCAATAGAGAACCTGCGCACTATTGCGGGAATTGGTGTTGACACTTCTTTCGAGATTTATGTATTGTGTGATGACGATGAGCCAGTATTTACAACGTCCGAGTCTGGCGACAAGATTTTCCGTAAGCAATTAAAGCAATGAACATTTTCTCTCAAACTGACTATTTCGAGATAACCCTCTTACACAAATTGACGATATCATCGATGTGGATATGTTCCATGGATCAGGGAAAATATAGATCGGGGAGAGTGGGTCTTTAATAACTCGCGTGAAGCACTTGCTATATAAATTAGTATATGAAATGCTGCAATAGCAAGTATTATTAAATATTACTAAATATAATAATATTTTTTATATGCCCTTTTTTAGAGCCCTAAAATTATTGTTTATTGCCCACTGCCTATTGCCCATTACTTATAGCACCTAGCCCTAATGCTTTAATGCCCTAGCCGGTGCTTTTTTTATTATTGCTTTTTGCTACAATTTCAAAGGATAAGCTGTAGCAAAAGTAAAAAGAGATGTTAAAAAAAGAGATATTAAAAAAAAGAGATATTAAAAAAAGAGATATTAAAAAAAGAGATATTAAAAAAAAG
>QGMK01000941.1:0-15052 GCA_007825345.1 Lachnellula suecica
GAAGTTCCAACTGCTGAACTAAATTATACGCACTCCCAGCACCCCTGCGAACATTTCCTCTCCCCACTCTTGTACCTCACAACCCTCTTTCCCTCTTCCATATTCTTTACGTATGGCTCCGCCAAGTGGCCAAACCGGAGGCTTCAAACTTCGACCCTCTATATGAAGGGTGGTTCTCTCCGGAGACCAGATCTGTCCATGTCACAGACACCCGGTCCATCCGAGGGTTGTGGGAACAAGGATTCTATGGAAAGGGAAGCTTGAGTCGTAGTGAACCAAGCTGGATGACCAGAGAGAAGTCGCGTCGGGGTAATAAAGAGAAGGCTACGGCTGAAGAAAATCGGGCAAAACGGCGTCTTGAACGTCAGGAAGTAAAATGGGAAAGAGCACGAAAGGAGAGAGAAGCTATCGACCAGAGGCTCTCAGAAGAGGCTGAAGTAGAGTCCAGCCTTGGGCTTGAAAACTCTGCCAGCGCTGAACCTTCAACTACTGAGGTGATTGAGACTAGTCCGCCCGTCGTGGATGGGCTTGAGAAGTCGGTTGGTGTCAACTCTTCAGACGCAGAAATACTCCAAGAGAGTAGTACTGTGGGTATCAATGACTCTGCCGAAGCTTACTTATCCAAGTCAATCAAATATATTTGCTCTCCAGTTGGCCCTTTGGAACTTCTATCACTTCCCAATTCCTCACGCGATGTTACCTCTGATTTGAAAGCTGCAAATGGCGTTCTCACAGAACCACATACCTCCCGCAGTGATTCGATTTCAGGAACTTCAGCGCCGCTGTACTTCCCTCGGGCATACTCCTCTCCTGTGGGTCCTTTGGAACTCTTGGCTTTGCCTAATTCAACTGCATCTCTACCAAGCGAGAACGACATATTGGAAATCAACGGTCACGCGGAAGCGCCAGTCTTGCAGCGCATGGACTCGAAATCGGAAGCTCCTATACATCCTACGATTAACGACAATGCCTCCACTTTGAAGAGTTTTCCAATCAATGGGCATCCTTCAGTTGACGAGTCCATTATCTCAGACCTAGATACCAGCGACCAGCAAACCAATGAATCAAGCCACTCCGAAGAGACAGTTCATGCCAATGGAGCTGCCAATGGCTCCGCCGTCGCCAATGGGCACCCCCCATCCCCAATTATCAAACGCCAGAAGAGCGTCCGTTTTTCTCCAACTGTCGAGAAGAACACCTTCATCCAATCCGAGCCACCCAGCCCCGAGCGAGGCCAGGTCGCCACAACTCTCGAAGAAGAGCTTCTCATCATCAAAAACCAAGAGCACACCCAACTCACCCTCGAAGAAGCTTTCTTCCTCTCCTACGCACTCGGCGCCCTCACTATCCTCGACCCCACTACAAACCATCCCATCCCGTCCGCATCGCTCCTCACCCTTTTCCGCAAAACCTCCTATTTCCCACCCACGGCAAACCCAATACTGGCCCCCGACGACCCCTTCATGGTGAATTACGTCGTCTACCACCACTTCCGCTCCCTAGGCTGGGTGCCACGATCCGGCATAAAATTCTCCTGCGACCTTCTGCTCTACGTCCGCGGCCCCGTCTTCGACCACGCCGAGTTCGGTATCATCATCCTTCCTTCCTACTCGGACCCATATTGGAGCTCGAATCCGTTCTTGCAGAATTATGTGAAGGGCAAAGAGAAGAGAACTTGGCATTGGATGAATTGTATCAACAGGGTTATTACGCAGGTTAAGAAGACGCTCATTCTATGTTACGTTGACATTCCGCGCCCGCTGGGTGCAGAGGAGGAGGCTGCGCTGGGTGTTGATGGGGTTCTGGGACGATATAAGGTCAAGGAAATTGTGATGAAGCGCTTTTCGGCGAATCGGATGAGGGATTAGAAGATGATGTATGATGATGTTTGAATATCAAGGATTTGTTCGATATACCCCGCTTTACAAATGTTCTTTTATTCTCTTTGGACATCGAATATTACAGATCGAGATTGCAATTTAGGTTCGAATTCCGAATACCGGCTTGCATCCCTTTTCGATCAAGTTTTACCCGAGGGAATATATCTACAAACAAGGCTCAAAGGGAAGTCGCAGAAATCAAATGTGACTCTTCGCAGCAACCACATGGCCTCCCTGGCTGCCCATTCTGCTGGAATTTGGAGCAAGTGCCATGCCACTTTTTCCGTATCTTAATTCCCGGTCGTGTCCAAGCAAACTGTCAAAACCTGACTGCTGGTTTCATCATGGAGGCCAAGGATTGACAGCACAAAATTAGCTGGCAGCAACCATGAAATCCGATGAAGATTTTACATTGCCGCCGCTTGAAGTCAAATGCGTCAAATCTTCCCCAATGCACGGCCCCGTCATGGCATGCACGTTGTGATTATTTCTTCACTTACCACCCGACCAGCAGATTTGTACCAGCGACAGGGGGCTGAGTGCTAAGTCTGTCTTTGAAATGGTCTAGGTGGTTTTTATAGAGAGCTCTCTGGCATTCCTCACTCGCCCCACCGCCCCCTCTTTTCTCTCCAAAACAAGACTTTCAGGAGGTATCCGGGAAATCTTAACATCGGAATCCGCAATGTATGTCTCCGTTTCATATGAATTAAGCCCCTTCCTATACTAAATCCCATCAGTTTCGCCGTCTTCAACTATCGTGTACCTTCCGTTCAACAAGCTTCCAAGCGTCCTTGGGCTTCTTATTCCTCTCCAGAGCGCTTGCCTTCGTTTCATGAACCCAGGGAACGCCTCAAATTCCATCGCACGGAAGACGTAGTCTCTGGCGGCGTCGAAGATAGCAGGATCATCGCGCTCGTCTTTCTCTATGGCAAGAGTAACCTCTTGAATGATAGAAGCCGGAAGACTAACCTCGCGCTCGGCTCCAGGAAGAAGGGAAGTATAGAGAATTTTCTCGGCACTTGCACGCAGGTCTGCGCGCTTTATTATTGAACCATACTCCTCATTATATGAGGTGGTGTCAGATGGAGCTTTGAACAACCCGTCATCTTCATCGTCTGCGATCATCACTGATCGTCTGAGTTCTCGGACGTAATGTCGACAGAGGATCAAGTGTTGCGAGACATCAAGCCTAGAACAGTGTAAGCAAACGGAATAAGTAATATGAGAGTAAATACCAAAAATCGAGATAGTCAACGCTGCGCTGAATGTCTCTCATATATATGTAAAAGTCGAAGAGGCTATATGGGGCACGAGTCCTTCGGCTGAGGACGAAAAACAAGGTAATTCGTTTTCTGGATGCGGGGATCTCGTTTGATTTTGGAACAAGTAGATCGTTATTTTCCTCCTGGAAAGTTGGTAGATGAAGAGCTATCTGGGAAGTTGCGGCGAAGTCCAATGCTGCGGTTTGGTTGTTCACCACATCAGGTCCAACAACATCATTTTGAGGAGATCCAGGCCTGGGTATTTCGACAGAGTATTCTGATCGTGGACGAAGGATTCTGTTTATATCCAGATCATTGATTGAGATGTCAGTTACTCCCGATATAATAGATTCCGTGGCGGTATTCGCGGTCATGTCTGAGCTGAACGAGTCGCGATGCCCTTCTTGTGCGGTGCTCTGCTCAACAAATGTGTGCATTGGCCGGGTCACTGCGGATGTACCAGCTACGAACCCTGTCTGGGCAGTATACGGTACTCGAAAGCTTATACAGAGTAAGACTGATCTTGCAGCCTGTGGCTACAAGGCCCACGATTGATGCTGGGTCCATTCCGTCACGTGCTGGGATGGCTAGCGATGGGTTTTCGAATTGAGCAACTTTGGCTTCGCTCTCTTCCTGGGCGGACACGCGAGAGTCGAAGCTTGTAAAACTGGATCGAATGATGTATTATTTCTTCACAGCAAAGTCTTTGGTGTATTTTCGACGTGGCCGTCAGGCTGAGGAAGGCAGGTGGTGGGTGATGGAAATAGAAGTCTAGGCAAGCCACATGCAAGCCACGTGCATGGCCGCCCTGTACCAAGTTTGGGATATAATTGACTGATGCAGCACTTTGGTTTAGAAGGAACCAGTATTGATTTATTGTGGCTAATGAAGATCTCACCCTATGGATTAATGGCCTCCAAGAATACTATTGTCTTCAAAATATCTCCGAAAATAATTTATTGAACCCAAGCGTCGTCCGCATTGTTTCGTCCTCAAACATACTTCTAAATGCGGTTTCCAAGCTAGCAGGTACAATGTGAGGAAACTTCTCATTGTCATATGGAGCAGGAACAAGGGTTCTTCCAGTTCCCTGAATAACTTGGTGTGAGCACGCAAGTTCAAGATCCACGTCTCCACTTTGAATGGCCTACGGGAAAATCAGTGTCTTTCCAGAACTTATGCTAAGGGACATTATAAACCTTCTTTTGAGTAGCTCTAGCTTCATCTACCGGTTTGTACAAGACGTCATATTTCTTGCCTTGGACCCTTTCTAGTGTCTGGAAAATCTCACTCCACGGGTAGTTTCCTCCAACGAACCTAAATGTGCGTTCCGACCCCTCAGGAGCTATAAGAAGTGTCGATACTAAATAGCTTGCACAGCTGTTCATTCAACTTTTAGTACGACTACTTTGAGCCCCTTTTCAGAACTTAAGACTCACTCTTTTACTGGTGTTAAACTTTGCAACATGTCCGGTGAGCCAACAATGTTTGCCTTCCCCTGTTTAGGATATATCCCAAAATGCGGCACCGGAGCCCATTCTGTGAACCGACCGTAGACAACGTACGTATATCCAAATCCTTCCACTTCAGTTGCTCTCTGCTTAAGATGGTTCCGGGTAAGAGCTTTGTCGCGGTAGTACCGCTCTTCCCAATTTCCGGGAACCGTAAGATCAGCCCCAAACTCAGAGGGATACCAGTGCCGCACACCGGCGGATATGGCTACATCGATCTGTTCAGGTTGGTTCTTGATGGCGTGGTTGCCGAGGATTGCAATCACTACATCAAAGCCTATGCTAATATTAGTTGGGGTTTTATGCGAGAGAAATATATTTCAATGCAGCAAAAGAGAGTGATTTCACCTTCATACACCACCGCATCTAATGGAGAGCCCCTCACAAGTTCAATGCCTTGCGCTGCAAAGCCATCCAGCAACTTGGCTTTCGTTTTCGAAACCTCTCGAGTCGTATCAACGATGGCTGCGATTCTTTTGAATTCAGACTTGCGTCTGACGAGATCGTTGAGGATGAATTGGCCAAAACCGCCGGTAGGCCCAAGCACAAGAACAGATGTGAGTGCCATTTTGGTTACGGAAAGTTTTGTTTCGGTGAATAGATACAACCTCAAGCGTCTTCGATGAGGATCACATCTTCCTAATATGGTATTAGGTCAACCTCGGTAAGTACGTTTAGTGACAGTAGCTGAGTAATCTATATGCAGATATCTTAATATGCCGCATAGATGCGGGGGGGAAAGGGCCATCAATTCATTGGTCGAAATCTTCGGGACATTTTCAGTTTCTAATCAAGAGGACGCACTTACAATTCCTTGGCCAATCAACTTTCCTAAACCCTGTCGACAGATGAATAGTAAACATTATCATGTCTTTGCTTTTCTGCAGATTACTATGCAAGAGATCCACTAAGCACAGCATCTTTTAGCGGACTTTCGAAGATCGTTCGATGGCATCCTAAATTTCATGGTGCGATCAATCAATTGGAAAACAGATTACGTATTTGAAGCGTGATGCCAATAGACTGATAGTTAATTTTGAATAGCTAAGCTTATATCTTCTTAAAGGTTCTGAATCTCTTGCCCTTCATCATGACTGAACCTCGCAATGGGCAAGTGTAATTCCTCCCCATCAAGTTCACTACTGACATCCGGTTCAGCCAAGAGCTTCTTGCAGCAGTTTTGAAGTCTCATGGAGGACTCGAGCGCTGGAATCGCACCGAAAAGATCCAGCTTACCTGGAATTTCTACGGAGCTCTTCTCGAAATCAAAGGATACCCAGGTACGAGGCAACCTACGATCACCATCAATACACATGGGGAACCGTCAAGTGTTACTACTGGAATGGCGGGCAACGTTGCGAATCGTTGGATCTTCAAACCCAATCACAATCTCATCGAGTCCCCTGCAGGAGCAGTGATTCAAGAGCGCTCAGAACCTCGCTTGAATTTCAAGGGACATATGCGGCAAACTCCATGGGATGAGCTGCATCTACTCTATTTCACCAGCTACGCACTGTACAACTACCTCACTACACCCTTCATATTTTCCCTCCCAGGATTCGAAGTCCTCGAACTAGAACCGCACGCCGAGGGCGGAGAACTATGGCGAGTCTTGCAAGTAGCCCATCCGGATGGTTTCCCTACCCACACCAAAGTCCAGAAGTTTTATTTTCACAGCAAGGACTTTCTCCTCAGACGAATTGATTATGAGACAGATGTTGCTGGTGGAGTTGCCAGCCATTATTGCTTTGACCACAAGAGTTTCGATGGTATTGTCACTCCTACGTTGAGGAGAGTTGTGCACAGACTTCCTGATGGGTCGCCAGTCTTAGCGGGGCCTTCGGCATTTGGACTACAGTACGTGGAGGTGAAAGCGTTTGATCGAGATGGAACTGTGCACTCTGATGGCAAGCGAGTATTTTGAAAAGGAGGTGTACCCAAACAAGCATACTGATATTAAATCAATTGTTTTTTTGTCGAAATTTTAATATAATTTTGAGACCATCCTCGTACTTTCTCCTCTTGATTCAATCACCCTTTACATGATAGTCAGCCATCGTCTCGGGCATTCACTACATAGGATAAAAATCTGTCCCCAGTTTCAGAATCCGTCTTAGATCAGGATCCCTACGAAAGCTCAGGACGGAGAGTCTCTGTCCTGGAGGTGGACCCGCAGTGGATCAAAATGATTGGCAACACCTAGATAGAAACAAATTTCCAGCATTAAGCAGGGGCACGGATGCGCAAGGGCGAAAGCTTAAATTGAGGCTATTACTAGATTTACAATATGTTTTCTAGCTAGTCTACTTTCCAATCCACTTTTATTTCCTACTCTATTTCCCACTCTCTTTTCCTTTAACTTTAACCTCTAGCTTCCTGCCCTCCAGCTTTCTAGCCCTCCTGATCTCCTAGCCTCTTATCCTGCCATATCCAGCATCCATAAGGTCCAGTATCCAGAATCCAATATCCAGAGTCTAATAGCCAGAGTCCAGTATCTAGAGTCCAATAGCTAGAGTCTAGTATCCAGGGCCAGTATCCAGGGTCTTGAGGCCAGTATCCAAGGTAGAACGCGTTCGAAGTGTGTAATATAAAGTATACAGGAAAGAAGAAGTAAAAAAAGAAAAAAGTTCTAAGTATTTTGTTTATATTCCAAATTTAGCTTCCCTAAATAGGTTTAAAGGCCCAGTAGCTTTGCATTAAAAGGAGTCAGACCTATCCAAGTTTTATTTAGTGTTTTAGAACCCTAGCATAAGCTGACAAGCCCTTGGCAAACCCTGGCAAACCCCTGGCAGACCCTTGACAGACTCCTAGCAGGCCCAGAAACCTTAATTTAGACGCTTCTTATTGGCTACTTATTACTAGAATTTTCTCAGGACGGAGACTCTCCGTCCTGAGCTTTCGTAGGGGATGGCTATCTCGGATCAGCTCATCTTAGATCACTATGCAGAAAAGTCCTTCAGAAACAGTATTCATCTGCGCGCATCGTAGTGTTTTGATGTTCTCGCACGTATCTTCGCCCATCACTGGCATGGCCGCGGCAGCTCGAAGCTACGAAAACATGTTCAGTAATCCTATTCCGCTAGAAGCATTGAAACACAGGTATTACCACGGGCTGGCCAAAATGATTATGAGGGCTTTCGTGCGTAAGAAGCCTGCAACAAATGGCATTGATTTGTCCGGCAATATATGCCTTGGTTTTCTCATTACGGACGCAAAGAGGAAAAGGGCCCCCAGGTTCACGGCCATTGAGGCATGATTATAATAAGATATCAACCAACGGCTGGTATAAAACCCCGCTTCATAACCTCTACATTCTATTCCCAAAAGCTGACTACTTGTTCTCTTACATTTCACATTCCCAAATAAAGCAAAGGAGATGACTCGCCCAGATATTTTCTACCAGCCCGCTAAAGGCGAAAAGTCGGGCCTTCCTCACGATCCCTTCAAAAGCTTCGTCATTCCCCGACCAATTGGATGGATCAGCACGACCAGCAAAGAAGGTCTCGACAATCTCGGGCCCTATAGCCAGTTCAATAATGTCTCATTCGATCCTCCAACGATCATGTTTGTGGCTCATCAGTCGGTGTACAAGCGCCGCAGTAAAGACTCGGTAGTCAATGCAAGGAAGACGGGAGAGTTTGTTTGGAACATGGCCACGTATGCTTGACCGAACCATTGCAGAGAACTACAGCTTATACTTCGTTTATCAGATATGATACTAGAGAAGCTGTGAACGCGTCAGCTTTGGAGACCTGGGACGATGAGTTCCCAATTGCGGGTGTGACCAAGGCTCCTAGTCAAGTTGTCAAGCCTCCTCGCGTTGCAGAGTCACCTGTTACATTTGAATGCAAAACCCACTCCGTCATCAGAATCCAAGGAGACTCTCTGGTTGGCCACTCAGATATCGTTATTGGTCGTGTGGTTGCAATCCACATCAAGGGAGAGTACATCACAACCGATGGAGTAAGTGATACCCTCCATATCACGGCAGCGACGTCTAAAATCTCTAGTTATTCGATGTGCTCAAAGCAGCCCCGCTCGCACGTCTTGGATATCATCAATACACGGCTATTACACATGTATTTGACATGAAGATGCCATTTATGCCTGATGACAACGTCAGTGGCAACACCTTGGGAGGAGAAACAGGAGATTCTGATGCTATATTGTACAAAACTATGGATCCTAGATCGGAGGATGACAGAAGACTGGAGGAACGAGGGCGTGCTAAGATTGCATCCGCCGAAAAGACTGAGGCAGGAAATGATGCAGCAGGAGAAGAGTTCAGAACTGCTCATATATAAGAGCTCGAAGGGACTTGGAAGGGAGACGCTCCTTCAACACTACATCCACCTTAATGTCTCCTCATATTTTACACTTTCTCTTTGAGGTAACTCTCCTTGAAACAATCTATCAGGATATCCCAGCAATCACTTTTTCATCTTTGAAGAATATATATATAGGAAAGCCGACTAAAGTCAAGTCAAGTGACGCTATTTTCCTTCCAGTTGTATTGGCAGAAATGATAAGGCAGGGCAGCAAAACGTTAGAAGATGGGATGCAATTGGCTCAGTTAAATCCAGCCTAGCTAGTTATTTTTACACAGCTATTATGGTCAAAATATCTACCAATGAAAAATTGAAAAGGTGCGGAAAGAAAGAAGCAAGTATTGACTTACAATTCACTGAGGGATGCCATTGGAAGTGATTTTATTCGGCGTAATCTTCGCAGTAGGGCAGGGCGACAAAAGTTGTTTCACAGAAAGTGGACATAGGGATTACGAGAGAAAAATGAGATATATATCCACGGCGAAAGTGGAGATCCAACTGCCAAATGCGGAATTTGACCCACTTTAGGTTGACCCCGCATCATTGAAGTCGAACCCAACGATTTTACCCTCCGGATGACATGCCGAATCCATGTACATATCTCCGTTACCCCTGAGCGGGTAGATAAGGTTGCGGCCCAATCAAGCAGGTCGAAGATGTAGCCTTGCGAGCTGCAGATGATCGTCGCTAAAAACCGGTGAATATAGATTGAAGAGCGTAAGACCAGTAGACTTTGCTGATATGTCGGATAACTATCCGACACACGAGTATTTAAATGATTCATTGAGCCGCGGAGCTTCTTGAAGACTACACAAACCGAATCCGGAGCAAATATGCAATTCCAATGCTTTGCCCTCGCGGCGCTCGCCGTGGGCGCAATTGCTTCGCCTGCTCTTGCTCCTCGATATACAAATGGCTGTGCGTGTGCCATTGTGTCAAGTAGTGCTTCTGCGGTCCTCGCAGCGTCTCCCAAGGGTACGTGAATATTCGGTCAATCACAGAATTTTATATTGACGGCGAGTAGTGACTCCAACGGTAGACGCGCAGTTGGCCCACGACTGCTTGGCTTCTGTCCCCTTGCACGCCACCGAAGCCAAGGCTCTGGTGGAGGCCATTCTCCCATATGTTGAATTCCAAACTACCACCAGCTACTTGAAAAACCCCCCATCAGGATACCTAGAGCCCGCAACTGATCTGGCTGCTGGATTTGCTGCTGTAATTGCTAATATTTCGTCGGGCGCCTACAAAACCGAGTACGAATTCCAAGCCAGCCTCTGGAAAGTGATCAACTCCGCACACGATGGCCACTTTAGATTCCTCCCTGACCTTTTGTAAGCAAAGCCTGTGAAGTCAATGAAGATGAACGCTGATGTAGATTGTCTAGGTCCAAGGCCATAGCCTTCAGAAGACCCCTCTCTCTGGTTTCTGTTAGCTTGGACGGCATTTCGTCTCCCAAAGTCTATTCGTACCAAGATATCCTACTGTCTCAAAATTCGGCTTTCGTTCCATCCGCTCTCGAGACAATCGAGGGTGAGACTGCTTCCAAGTATATTGAAGATTTTTCTCAACTTGGCGCGCTGAATGATCCGGATGCTCTGTACAACTCCATGTTCTTCAGCCCTGGTTTTGCAGCTGAGTCAGCGGGATGGCAAGGTATGGTTCCCTTTCGTGTGTGACTAAAATGAAGCGGAAATCACTTACAGTTGGTAGGGTATTTTGCCGGCTCTGGGCGCTTTGGCTGGATCTATCCCGGTGCCAATACCACAGTTTGCTTTGAGAATGGCACTGAAATTGTCGTGGAAAACAAGGCTGCAATAATCGGCAACTTCCAAGGCGTCACAGATGGACCTTCTTTCTATCAGAAGTTCTGCACAGGACCAGCACCGACAAGTAATGGAACAGCATCTCCAGCTACACCTGCTGCCGCCACGGTACCACCCACCGGCTATCCTGAGCCTATCTTCATCACCGCAGACCAGCAAGTCTCGGGATACTACCTTCCCAACTCCGACGTCGCTGTTCTCGCTATGATCAGCTTCGAGCCAACGATCCCTGTTCAATGGCAACAAGTTGTGGACAAATTTCTTGCAGCCGCAAAAGCAGATGGGAAGACCAAACTTGTTGTGGACTTGGCTGCCAACGGCGGTGGTCTCATTTTCCAAGGCTACGACGTTTTCCGCCAGCTATTTCCGCAAATCGTACAAGAAGGCAACACGCGCTTTAGAGACTCGGCGGAGTTCATGGCGGCTGCCCAGGTCATTTCTAGCGCCTTTCCACCTGGATTTGACCCCCATACCTCTGGAAGCGACACACTTATCAACTTGTGGGAATCTCCCTTCAACTACAAGTTCGATTACACCTCCAAGAACGAACTTTTCTCAAGTTTTGACGAGAAATTCGCACCGCATGAGTTCAATGGAGATAACTTCACCAACCTTATCCGCTGGGATTTCAATGATGATATATTAACCAGTAAGACCCGTTCTTAGAATCCCAATCTGAAAATATTGACACAACTCCCAGTCAACGAAACTTACGGCGTCGGCGAATACATAACCGGCTACGGCCCGCGACAAAACTTCACTCAACCTTTCGCCGCCGAAGACATAATCATGATATACGACGGCTACTGCGCCTCCACCTGCACCATCTTCAGCGAGTTCATGCGTACTCAGGGCGGCGTAAAGTCGATTGCTTATGGCGGCCGCCCCAGCGATGACGCTGCCACTCCCATTATTCAGGCTGTGGGTGGCGTCCGGGGCACGAACAACTGGGCATACACGTATCTTAATTACTTGGCCGGATCTGCGCTGGAGGTGGGTAATGTCACTGCGGCGCAGAAGGCGCTGTTGACGCCGTTGACAAATACTTTGCCGGTTAGTCGGAGTACTGGTAAGTTTCTTTCTCCCCTAGGTAAGCGTGACGTGAGCTGATAGGTGTAGATACTTCGCTCAATGTCCGCGACAATATTCTAACGCCAAATATTGGAGATGGCACGCCTACCCAATTCCTCTATGAGCCTGCAGATTGTAGATTGTTCTACACACCAGCAATGATGGCGAATGTGACTGCTATTTGGTACGTTCGCTCGTTTACCCTTCCGATTGCTCGATTTCTAACTCAAATCCAGGGAGTCAGCAGCAGCCGCCGCTTGGGGAGGATTGAAATGCAACGCCGGTAGCCTGCCAAGTTCTAACAGCACCCTTCGTAGAGGCATCCACAGGGATGTGAAGAGAGCTATGGAGGTTGTGGGCTCGGCCTCTACGCCTGCGCCAGACCGGAGCGAGGGATGGTTGGCGAAATATGTCATGACTTTCCCCAAGTAGAGAAGCATGCAACCAAGTAATTATAGCAAAGCCTTCTGAATCCTTCAATACAAGTCCGTTGTCATGAAATCCCGGAGTCAGCGCGTGTTGAACTGTATGTGATACTGCGGGGTAACTTTGCCTTGGCGGGATTGGAAAGGGGCTTAAGCGAGGCTGGTATTTGAGACCCAACTTCTGGCTTCAAAAATGAATAAAGCGGACAATCAAAGCTTCGTGAACAAGTCGTGATGGTGGTAGGATCCAAGCTACAAGAAGAAATATGTCAAATGGTTTGCTAATAGCCCCTAATACTCTCGTAGAACCTTCAAGCTTTTCGAGGGCGTATACATCTAACGTTTGAAATGAACCTTGACAGCAAATGAGTCATTGACAGCAGGAACTTTTTAAACCAAAATAAACCATTTTACTCGTTGCGAAATACTATGCATCTAACTTAAAGTTGTCCTCAAATATTGCACTTCTAAGGGCAACTCCATAACTTCAACTGCCTCCCACCTAGCCCAACTGCTGTCCTCTGTGACTATATTTACTGTCTTAAACAACAAGAAACATGAACTGTATTTAAACCCGGGGATGAATTTCCCACCATTCGGAATATGTCATGAAAATTACATGCCCGCCTTATTCTGCGTCACGAAGATCATAACCAAAACATTTGACTATTAAATATCCCATTCAATTTATAAATTCAATCAACAGAGAATGAACATTGGAACCAGGTCATAATATGTGGGATCCAATCTCTAATAAGAAAAGTAGACGGCAGCTTGAAATGCTCGCACCAATATTCCCATTGCAGACACGAAGCCTCTTGCAATATCTGCGGGCAGTGAATGAGTCCATCTTTTACACGGCAGCAAACACTTCACCGACCGTGAAGACTAGTTTGACGGCAACTTTTCATCGCGTAATCAAGCGGCAGATCTTCCTACGTTGTCTACGACTAGCAGACCCATTGGCCCTTGGGGGTAGGAACACGGCTCATTGTTTCTCATACTCGGTACCACAAAGCAGCATAAGAGTTCCATCCGAGTATAAACTTGTTTTGCTTAACAACATACTTAGGCCGAGCGCTACTTATACCTCCATCAGACTTCTATTCGCGGTAGTCGATCAAGCTATGCGGCGATTCACGCAAAAAAAAAAATTAGGAGTCGAGGCACTCTTTCTTGTATAAAAGGTGCAGCTGTAAGATCTTCGATCTTCTTTTCAAATCAAGAATCTGAAAATGAGGCACCCCGCCACTTGTGCGAGAAAGGGCATATAATCAAAAAAGTCGGATCCCTATCGAACATGTCCTGTTCTTCGGGCCCATCTTCTTGAATTGCCTCTATGAAGCGCTTTCGACACTCAAGTTTCGTCGCAGCCATCAAACGAACGAGAAACTTGACAGCAACTAGTCCCTCAAACATCCATCAGCGTAAGCTCAGATACAGAGTACTGCACCAGTTTGCTGCAGAGTTTTTGCAGTGATATAGATAATTTGACGGGGCAGGCAATCACCTTGGAAGCTATCGCACTTGTCTGTTACAGACTTCTAGGAATAAAACCTGTCTTTCGCATCGGTGTGTTTTATACATGCAGCGTGGAGGGGGTAAGTGTGCGGGATATGACTCACTACCCTCTCCCTCTACCTCGGAGCAACTCCGGATTCTCATGGTTTCCGAATATTAAATAGAATTTTTGGCAAGCTGAGTTCTTACTCAGCGATACTTGCGCAAGCAGATATGTTGTTTTATGCTGTGTCCGAAGATAGTGGCAAGAATAGCATGACACCCCTGCCTCGCAACATTTTTATGCCCAAAGCTGCTTTCATATGTTCCCTCACTGATACAAAAGCAAGCAAGAATTTTCATCGCAACAATCGAACGAACGTCGAACTTGACAGCAAGCAAATCTAACGTCTCCCCTCAAACATTCAGGCTCTAGCCTTGAACCAAAAAGCCCGACGGCTTCCCTCCAAGATCCAGGATACGTCGACGATGCAATTGCTATCATCTTACCAATGCGTCGGACGCGGGTGGTGAGGTACATACAGTCTTGGGGACTCTGTGCACAGACACAAGCAGTGTTTACCTATATAACCTTTGCAAGAGCTTAGAAGACAAGAAGGGGTGTGAATCACACCTCGCCCCGTCCAGCATTTCCAACCCCCATAAACAAACAGCATTCACTCCCCGGCCGCTGTCTACAAAATACATCCTACCTCCCACTGCAAACCTACAACGCTCAGTCCAACGAGGACGGATTGAACATGGGCTTCTTCCCGGTAAGCATGGACGTCCCTCGCTGAAAAGCCATCTGTGCTTTCCTGCGCTCTGAGATGGTAGGGATATTCAGAGGGGATTTGGAGAGTTGGAAAGGTAGATTTCATTTGATCTCGTTCTTTGAACGGACGAATGAACAGGAATTTTGACAACATTTGTCGGCAAGAAATGGGGTATAAATAAAAGCCCGGCCTAAAATATATCCAGGCAAAAAGGGCCAATCAGGCTGAAAAGGGTAGACAAACGCACGGCGCGACCGTAAGCCAGGCCGATCAGAGCTTCTGCTAGAAGGTAATGTCCGTGGCTGGACATTGAAGCTACAAGACTTCCTTTTATAGCTAGTACCAAATGAAGTGGGAGCAGTCACGGTCCATTGTTCTAAGAAGAAGGAACTGAGAGCCACAATGTTGTATTCTATTCCCTAACACCTAGCAATGACAATCCAGCCCAGCAAAGTATTACCACAGCATAGCAATAT
>QGMK01000942.1:0-15043 GCA_007825345.1 Lachnellula suecica
CACACATCCCCAGACTTAGAAACCCCAGCAAACTACTCGCCCACGCAACACCCAACTTCGTATACATAGGTGTCGCAGCAAACGGCAGCACCGCCCCCGCCAGACTCCGACAACATGACGCGGCAGCCATCGAACTCGCCGCGAAAATCTCATACGCATCAGTCAGATAATTAAGCAAAGCCATGAAGATAAGCACGAAGCCCATGCCAAACGGTAGCCCCGCTAGCATTGGTACCCAGAACGGAATCTCGGGCCGCGCCGTCCAGCCAAGCCAGAACAGCGAGACGACGTAGAGCGGGCCGCCTATGCATGCCAGCGGTAGACGCCGGGATTCCTCTTTGCGCGTCCATGGCTTCTGCTGTTGCTGCGCCTTGCGGAGGAAGGCGTCGTACCAGATGAATATGCCGATTGCGAGGACGCTACCAGCCCCGATGGGCAGGAACATCAGACCAGAGACGCCGTATGACTGCCCGTAAATGCCCTGGAAGATAATGGGGTATGCTGTAAAATACATGTAAAAAATTCCGTACGCGAGACTTAAGTATAGACATGAAGCCAGCACGATCAGTTCAAAGCAGATCATGCGGAGGGGCCGGGTAAGCGTCACAGTTGCCATCTGCTTCCACCCTTTCTTCTCGAGCTCGATGGGAGCGAAGATATTTGAATTGTTCTGACTATTGCGTTGTTTTGCGGCGTGTTTGGCGAGGAGTATTGGGCCGTATGTTTCGGGAAGGACGAAGAGAGCGGGGAGTGTGACACCGGCGAAGATCAGGCCGATCCAGAATGTCCAGCGCCACCCTAGGGCCGGAGAAATGAAACCTGATATTATCGGTGCGACGAGAGGGCCAACGACCGTACCCTGGAAATGTTAGATGTCAGATTCTGACAAGGCTGAGGAAGATGGCAACAAAGTCGTTCAACCCAGTAATAGGCTTTCTGGAACATAAGACATAAAATTGAATTTACTTACACCCATGAACACAGCCATCGCTCGTCCTCTGGTCACTGGATCCCCATAGACATCCGCGTACACCCCACCAACAACTGCAATGGGGCTACTGGCATTCACACCTGCCAATAGCCTGAATATCAACAGTGCCGTCCAGTTGGGTGACACAGCACAAGCCAAGGTGAAAGCTGTATAGCCGAGAAAGGACGACGTCATGATCATTCTCCGCCCGTAAGTCTCGGAAAGGGGGCCAAAGAGTAGGGGCCCAAGTACATAGCCGATTAGGTACATAGAGATGGGGAGAACCTTGGCGTAGGAGGATGTGATGCCGAAAGCCTCGCTGATGAACGGTATCGCGTTTGAAGGGAGGGAAGAGCCCATTGTGCTATTTACCACTACCAACATCCCTATTGCTACGATCCATACTTTCTTTGCCTAAGTAATTTGATGTTAGCCCAGCTCCTTCAAACGGATAAATCAGATTAAATCTCCAGCTTGCTGGACCACAAGGTGAGCTTGCATTAACTACGCTGAAAGCGTTGGCTGAGGCTTCCAGAAGTCCATTGAACTTACAGTTGACCAATTGTAAGGGTTGTCTGGATCATTTTTCTGCCAAGAGATGATCTTTCTCTGATTTGAAGATACACTTGCGGTACTTGAGCCAGATGACGAGGTATTCTTGTTATCAGCCGTTTCGACATTGTAACGATTTTCTGCATCGGATTCATCAATTCCAGATACGATTCTGCTTAATCTGCTGTGGTGGTCTAACTTTCTGTAAGCAGGGTGAGAAGACCGGCAATGTCAATGCGACTCACCAACTGGCTGGGACTCGTCCACCAGAGTTACCCCGCTGGATCGCATGTCCCTCTGTCCACTTTTGAATGGAGCCATAAGTGCTAGAAATCAAACCTAAAAACTTGATGAAGTTGATTTGAGGGCAGAATGGCCACACATGACGAGAAACAGATGGGAAGGTGAACGATGTATATTTCTAAGCTTTCAGAGACTTCTATCAGACCCAGACGGTGACCGCGTGGTAGGGCACAGGTTATCGCTGCTAGACCAAAAGGAGTCCATTTCGCTATTGGGAAGATTTTATCCCCGCAACCGAAGATCTTAGACAGGGAATTTGACACTCCAATTGGATCGGGTTGATCCTTGACCTGCACGATGCCGTTTGCCGTGGGACTGATAAAGCCGTCAAGAGAAATAAACAACGAATGATGACTGCATTCTAAATGGCTACTCTTGACAAAATAAATGGATTTTTGAAGAGCTCCCGACATTAATCCCGGGTGGCGGGGCACGCCCCCACTTTGAAAAGTGCGACGGCAAGCGCTTTCAACCGAGATCGGGATCCTTCTTCAGTTTCTTCTGTCTCTATACTGGAGTTGTGATTCCTCTGTACAACGCGTTGGTGTGTGACCGAATGTGTGACCGAAGGCTCATGATGTGACCGAAGGCCTTGAACATGCGGTTCTGAAACCTGCATCCCATGATATTGGCTACACGAGGAAGTCGTTGGAATATTGGGTGTCTTTGTATTCTCCCATGCTATGTCTCCAGATTGATGCTTCGCCCGAACCTCGCATACAATTCGACCTTGAGCTCTTCCTGTTCATCCCTGATGGTGCTTAGCTTCTCCTCCAGAGCAGCTACTTCCTCCTCGATTTTCGCGGTAGAGTTCGAGAGCATTTCTTGGACTTCGGGTAGAGGCAATGAGACAAAGGAATCTCCAATTTTGTATCTGGCAGAAGTTAGCAGAATGCTATGCTTGATTGCCTGATGTAAAATGGAACGTACGGGACCTTGTCGTCCTCGTCTGCCAGCTCCAACTCGTTTGAGACATCGTCAAGGTCCTCCTTTTCTTTCTGCGCGCGACACTCTATTAGAAAAGATCCAAGGGTCTAGCTATATCCGCAGAACTGACGTGTTTCGCCTTGAGCTCGTCTTCGATTCCTATCTCTCGCTGGTGGAGCCTGCTGAATTTGTTGATCTTGTCTTGGTCCTCTCTCCGGACCTCAACCTCGTCGCCAGCGGCCTTGGCCTCGTCTTCTTTCGAGAGCTGCAGACAAACAATTAGCTTTGAACCACACAGTTGGGTGCATAGAGAACAATGTACAGACCATCCGACGCTGCATTGTTTGTGGGAGATGGTGTGGATGTTGGGGTTGTAATTGACTTTTAACTTACAGTCTTAACATTTTGGCAGCCTTCCCCGCTGACTAAGCTCCTAGACGGCCCCTCATCACGTGAACCCGCCTCCTATCGTCGAAGGTTGGTTACATTTAACCTCATTTATTTGGGGAATGTTACCTAAGACTTTTTCTTGTATATATAGCTCGATTGCTTTCTAGATCATCAGACGCTAGAGGTTCTCTCATATATTAACGCCAAGAGTTCAGACTTCCAAACTCAGGAGATTTTGCAGTAGAAAACCTAGGTACCAGCAGCCATGAACTCCACAAGGTACGAGCAGGAGTTTCCTCCCCTTTCTCTACCCCAAGTCCTCAAATCCCATTTGTAGTCAGCTCACTTGATTCGAATATGACTGGAACTGGTCGCTGTCGTTATACTATCAAATCTTAAATATGTCAATCCCGCAATTGCAATGCTAACAACTTCTAGTACGCGTCTCAAGCGCCATCCAGATCACTGACCCTCCCCTGAACCGTGGGTACGACTTGCAACAAATTCCAGATGCATTTACAGCACGTGGTCTGTTTTGCATGGGGACTTTCTCAAACTTCTCGGCATGTCTTCATTTTTGTGATCATACAATCTACGGCGTGCAGCAAAAATTTCCGACGAACAAGAGTTGAGCCCACGTTTTTGTGTTTTGAGCTTTTCTTTCCGCGAAAACCTGGGCACGTTGTTCTTGAACCCTACATCTTCCAAGTTCCAGCTTCTTTTTACCCTTCTCTTGAGCTCCGCTCTAGCTATAATCGGCAACTCCAGCCGGAGGTTTACTGTAACCTTATGTCAAGCAGGAAGTCCTTCCGCGAGGCATTGTTGCGGCATTAGTGGGGTCTTTATAGCTGCTTTTCCCCGCTTTCCCCTCCAAAAGTAGTGGTCTATGACCCGCAGCTTCAAAGCGAGGTGCAATTTTGATGTTTGCGAGACATTTCACATTTTTCATATCCAAAAGATAAAGAAAAACTCAGGGTGATTTTGAAAATATGTTATTCCCCTGCAGGAGGTTACATTTTTATCGGGCCCGAGTCGCGCATGATCGCCCACTTTTAAGGACTGATCAAGCTTCCTCGCCCGCTCAGACCCCTGCTATCAACCTTCCATCTATCGCGGTGCAGCTCTTATCTGGACAAGCTGCAGCATTCCATTACGCATGCCCAATTGTATCTCAGAACAGCTTGCTGGGTCCCTGATAGTATGGCGGAACATCCAAGCTAAGCTCGGCGAGCCCGGTGAATATTATCGGGCATCCTAGAGTACAGTAGCTCTCTCCTCTCAATCCACTGCTCTTCATAATTCTTCCTACATTCTGGATATTTCTGGTAGTTATAACTGCTGGCTGTACCAAAGCACAGCTGCCACCATGGCATCCACAGATGCTGTCCAAAGTGGTGCTTCTATGCACCCCGACATGGAGAAGATCGCCAGTCGGCAAGCTGCCTCAACGGTTCCCCACGAGGAGCTTCTCGCAGGCGAAGCCGATGCGGAACTTCTTGGTGACTATCAACACTCAGTCGGACAATGATGCGTAGCTAACCATATTATCCAATAGCCAAGCTGGGATACAAACAAGAATTGCGTCGCAACTTCACAATGATTGAAGTGTTCGGAATCGCATTCAGTATCATGGGATTGCTTCCCTCAATTGCCTCGACTCTCGCCTTCTCTATACCTGCTGGTCCTGTTGGAATGGTTTGGGGTTGGTTCCTGGCCTCTGGGTGTATATTTGTCGTCGGTGTGGCAATGGCGGATCTTGGCTCTGCAATGCCCACATCTGGCGGTCTCTATTGGTGGTATGTTTGCCCTCAAATCTCAATGTCCATAGGCTGACAGACGAAGGACACATTACTTTGCATCGCCGAAGACTCGAAATGCTTTGAGCTTCTTGGTTGGATACTCGAACACCCTTGGCCTTGTGGGTGGTCTCTGCAGTATCGACTACGGCTTCGCGTTGATGTTTTGCTCGGTGTAAGTAGCAACCTCCATTCTGTGGAATGCCTCTAACTTATTGAAGTATCGTTGTTTCCCGAGATGGAAATTGGACACCCTCTAATGGCGACGTGTACGCCGTCTTTCTCGCCTGCGTCCTTATGCACGGAGTGCTTGCATCTACACTTTCCAAGGTTATGGGAAAACTTCAAACTGTTTTCGTTGCCATGAACCTCATCCTCATCGCGGCGACCATTATTGCTCTCCCCGTAGGCAAGAAACTATCCAGTGAACGCAACGACGCTCATTATATTTTTGCCCAAACAGAAAACTTGACTACTTGGCCAACAGGCTGGGCTTTCATGCTGTCTTGGCTGTCCCCCATCTGGACCATAGGTGCCTTTGATGCGTGCGTGCATATGAGTGAGGAAGCTGCCAACGCCGCCAAAGCAGTGCCATACGGAATTATGATGTCGATTGGATCCTGCTGGATTCTCGGTTTTATCATAATGATAGTGATTGCTGCTTGCATCAACCCAGATCTCGACGCCGTCCTCAGCTCACCATTCGGCCAACCGATGGCTCAGATCTACTACGATGCAGTTGGCAAAAAGGGGACCTTGGGTCTCATGTCTCTCCTGTTCATCGTCCAGTTTTTAATGGGGCTTTCAATAACAGTCGCCGCTTCCCGTCAGACTTGGGCGTTCTCCCGTGATGGAGCCCTGCCGTTCTCAAGCTTCTTTCGTCCCATCTCAAAGAAAATGGGCTACATCCCACTTCGGTGCGTTTGGGGATGCGTGCTCCTAGCTGCCATTCTCGGTCTCCTCTGCCTCATCGCTCCTGCCGCGGCTTCTGCACTCTTCTCCCTCGCAGTCGCAGGAAATAATCTTGCATGGGGCACGCCTCTCTTCTGCCGCGTCGTCTGGGGCCAGCATAAATTTGTTCCGGGGCCTTTTTATACCGGCGATAGATTCTCAAGACCTATTGCCTGGGCGGCTATCGTCTTCCTCGTGTTTGGCATCATCTTGGCCATGTTCCCAGTTGGTGGGCCAAATCCCACGCCACAAGATATGAATTACACCGTCGTGATCAACATGGCCGTTTGGGGCGGGGCACTTGCGTATTACTTCATCGACGCAAGAAAATGGTTTACTGGACCAAAGATTACTATTGATACATTGCCGATTCAAGGTGGCGTGATCAGTGAGAATAGTACACCGGTTGAGATTGAACATGGGAAGAATGTTGACGATGAAGAGAAGAAAGTGGGGCAGACATATGATATTGGCAGTGACTCGGCTTAATCTCTCTAGTGCATGTGCCCTTTTACATAGACTCTTGAATGCCATTCATATTGCTAGAAAGCTATGCAGTCAGGGAAACCACAATGATATACTGATGTCTTCTACTCAAATCCTTACCAAGCGATGCTGCCTTCAGAACTTGTCTTCTCGGATTTCAAACTGAAGGTCCCGCCTAGATTTTCAAAAGACTCGCCACTCGGAGATCAGATAGCCTTTTAGCATGTCGTTACTTCCCAGTGGTGGAGGTTTGCATCCGAATGCAGACCCCGGGATATGCATATCACATCGTCACTATCACCCATACTTCCAAGGATCAACAGCCATCCCACTTTCCCGACCTTGGGTGAGGAGCAATTTTGAACAACTCCTTCTAACTACTGCTTCATCACAATTTCGGAAAAAACTTCACTGTCTCCACCAAAATGCAGTTCAGCCACTTTACTCTAATTCTCTTAGTTTCGGCCCTTGGAGCAGAAGCCCAATTTACAGAAGGAACATATACGGCTGTCGTAGGAGGAACATCTTCAAACTTGTCTCTGCTAGGAAATTATTATAATTAGTATTTGTTTCCAGTATCGAGAGTAATCCGACGTATTAACGAGGTTTACTAGCTGGGTGCAAGCAACCTCCAGTCTTTGGGATCTCACAAGATCTGCTCGTGAGCCCTCTCCCACGACCTACACTATTCCATGCAATGGTGCAAGGAAGTCGATCGTGATCGAGCCGACTCGATCAGCTCTGGTAATCATTGATATGCAGAGTGAGTGCTCCTCTTGAAATTCTGCACGCCCGCTGTGCTAAATCTCCAGATTTCTTTCTCCATCCCGGCCTGACTCCCAAAGCCACGGCTGGGCGAGGCGTTGTCAATGCGACAGTCAATATGATCCAAGGATTCCGACGTGCGGGCGTGAAAGTACTTTGGACCAACGTATGCCTCGAAGTGTCCCGTTTGGGTTTGATCTGACTATGAGAAGTGGGGTTTAGATAACTACGATCTACTGACTATGCCCCCGGCATTTCTCGATGGATTCTCAAATAACCATTCCTCTACCAGTACGTCTTATCAGCTGAAATCGCGTCCCCAGTTTTGACAATAGCAGCCACATTTGGCACCGATATGGGCGTTGTACCTGGAACTAATATCTCAGCCGGTCTAAAGCTAATGCGTGGCTCATGGAATGCAAGGCCATATGGTCCTCTTTACGACCTCCAAGTGGAAGGTGTGAAAAGTGGAACTGACCTCTACTTCAACAAGAGTAAGTGTCACATATATAGCGGACGATAATGAGACTGAGTAGCATTTTAGACCGTCTCTCCGGACTTTGGGGTGCCCAAACGCCGCTTGGACTTTGGTTGCAGGAAAACGAAATCACAACCCTCTTCTTCGGAGGGGTTAACGCTGACCAATGTGTGGTGAGTAATGATGATATGAGTCGACAGGGTGCATTTTACTAATGGAAGGTAGTGGGGCACATTTTTGGATGCATACTACAAGGTCCGTCGATTTCAATATTTCCGTAGGCTTGCTGACAGCAAACACTAGGGATTCGACGTCGTATACGTGGAGGATATCTCAGCAACAACAAGTCCGTACTAGTAAGTCCACGAAAACTGCCGGAGTATTTGCTTGAAATCTTATTAACAACGCTCAAGTGCAACTCAAATGGTTACCTACAATGCAAATTGTAAGTGTCTTTTGAGCTTATTAGAATTACCTCTAACACCTTATTAGTGGATGGGTTTCTATCAAACTCTACCCAAATTCTGTCTGCCATTAAATAGGATGCTTGGAATCGTTGATGGACTGGCAGTACCTTCGGAAACACAATTGGGTAATGTTGAGCAGGGGATAGTTTGGCTTTCGGATGTTAGAGTTTGTTTGTAAATTTTCGGTTCAGCGAACATCGTACAAAATGAGCATTGTGGCTGGTCGGCCGCGGTCAAGTTGTTATGCGAACCGCCTTTCAAATTACAGTACCCTCTCGAGCCTCTTGCTACTCATTCGCGCCCCGGAATACTGAGATCTGCTACGGGAAGTCTGCAGGAGTACGGCACGGTTTCTTGAAGGATTCCCTAGGGTCTACCGAATACTTTTCCCAGTTCGTTATTGGCCTGATTAGGCGAGGTTTTGCCCCGTCCCCCCTTGATTTTTCAAACCTGCTTGCCGTCAAACAAAATGCTGTAACGAAGATCGACGACTCGATCAATTCTGATACAATAGACTCCAGCATTATGTCCTTATCTAGCTGTCTAGAATGTACGAGCAAGAGCAGACCATTGGAAGTCCGATGATCGACGTTTTAAGCTTGTTTTGCCCCACGACAAGGATGAGATGTCTTGGTATCTAGGTAGTCCGATTCATCTCAGCTTTCAAGATTTCCATCCCAAGATTCTCAATGCTTTTTTTTCTCCAAGTCTATACCTCAACGGCGATCAATGTGCTTCGATACCGCTTGGACGCAATGTCCGAATCTCGAAGATACTCCCCTAAGTAGTCTATGCTGCATGTCATATTCAACTTGTATGCCAATATCAAATGGTACAGTGCCGACTTCACTTGTGTGCTGCACCGACGACCTTGGCTGTCCGACATACGACCCGATTCCTTGCGATCTTCAGCTTCAGAATGATACTGCGCACCCCGCTGGCCCCGTCAAAACCATTGACTTTTCGCCTCTTCCTGTCTGTGCCGGTCAATGCTGCCCACACGGATACGCATGTAATGGAACCTCATGTCTACTCGATAATGATACGTCCACGGCCTCTTCAGCGGAATCGACTGCGAACGTACTCTTTTCCGACGCTATTTTCAGTTCGAGTTCAACAATAGCTTCAACGGTCTCTGCGTCAACTGCAAGTACAACAGTCGCAGTTGCTACCTCCTTGCTTCTATCGACAGATTTCGCATCAACAAGTCTTCCAACTTCAATCGTGATAGATAATTCTTCTGTAACCAGCCTATCAAGTTCCGTGCCCTTGAACCCCTCGATTCTGGCAACCGAAATGTCATCCGAAATGAACATGGTGGTGCCAACGGCATCTTCTGTGGCGGTTCAGGTGACACAAATACAATCTTACGAGAAATTGATAGCCCCTGTGACTATCGCGGCTGTGGTAATTTGGCTGCTATTAGTTTTCGCAGTTTGGAGGGTCTTGAAGAAGAGAAGGAGAAAGTCATGCAAAATAGGAAGTTTCCAAAACTTGTTGGAGAAACCAGATTTGCCAGCCAAAGATCGCAAGAAGAGATCTCTTAGATTTGAACTCCCAGGTAAGCAGCAAATTTTCATTATATGAAGCCACAGGCGAAAGACAGACCAAATTCTAAAGTCCCAACGGCTACTTTAAATCCTACCTCCGACGCACTTCACTTAATTGGGGAACACCGCTAACAGTATGCTTCCAGGGATAAGTAAATCTCTGGAGTTGCCTACTGGACGTGAAGCGGTTGAGCTACCCGCAACTCCTGCGCGAGTTATTAGCCCACTGAATACAGAGAAAGACCCAATCAAGGTGGATTCTACGTTCCACAGAACGATTGCAAATATATGATAAGGCTACTAGATGAATTTAGGGGCTGATGATGCTGCGGTTGTAAATATCTTCAGTAGGTTTCTCTACGCAATATTAAATCCATTCGGTTCGAGTGGTGAACGAAGAGCTTCTCGCTCAATTATCAAAGAAAAAGATTGCTGCTTTGACGACAAACCATTGTGCAGGATGACAGAAGTTGTTTGCGGGAAACCCTCCGCCGATGCCGCATCTTGTACCGAAAATTACCAGACCGATCTCAATCCATCTACGCCCATTGGCTGTTCTGCCAAAGTCGTTATACGGAAACCATGCCTTTGACCAGTTTCCTGACTGCTGAAGTCGTAGTCAGAGATGGCCGCATGACATGTCACCCTGTTATCCCACAAGCATACTGTACCTTCAGCCCACTTCACACGAGCTTGAACATCCTGACTTTGAGATATGTGCTGGAGAGTATGAGCGCAATCTCTTTTTATACAAATAGTTTGGGATCAATCACCTTGTACAGCAACTGCAAGATTGCATCAGACTCTTCTTCTTTCAATCCAACAATCTTCTTCGTAAAACCCTGGTTTACGAATAGAGCCTTCTCACCTGTGGCCTGTAACTGTCAGTAATGACTCGATACATTGAGGGATGAATTACCGGATGTATCCGAACCATTGGATGTTGAGTCTTCACCGCCTCTCGACGGACAAACTTTCCATCCCGACGTGCACTTTCAACTTGACCAAATCCGCTGTGTTCAGCTCTGAGACCCTCAAGTAGGTTTTGTATTGGCTCAGAAAGCTGCTCATACGCTGCAACCTGAGAGACCCATCCGGTATCTCCCCCTGTTGGCGGTACTGTGAGTAGAGTCAATATTGTAACACCTGGCGTCTGATGTTCAAAAGATCCATCCGAATGGTACACCACTGTTGACAGCTTTGTGGCCCGTGGCTGAGCTCGGTCGAGGTTGTCAGGGCCGACGTAGATGTTGTGCAACTCGACCGCTCCTTTCACGTGAGACCCTACAGCCTACGAAAAGATCAGTCTCCATCTGAGCCAATAATAAACAAGGAAGCTTACATGGACGTGAAGACGGCCAAATGATTGGCCGAACTCTTTCTGTCTTTGGATCCCAATGTCTTTGAAGTCTTGATCCCTAAACACAACAACTCCCCTTTCTGCGATCAGCAACGCAAGTTCGTCCTTCTGCTCCTCAGTCAGGGCAGATAATTGCAAGCCTGTGATTTGAGTGCCCACTCGCGGCGTCAATTTCGTGACTTTCACGCTCTCATCTGTCGTATCAAGCAAATGGGGCTTCGCTTTATCCGCTTTGATACCTCTATCAACAAAGTCAAAGGGTTCGGTCGGTGGGAATTTGATAGTTTGGTCGTAAACTGGGAGATATTGTTTGTATTTGTACTGCCAAATTAGTCAATAGTATTTGCAAAGCTGACGTGTTTCCCCTTACAGAGCTATGATTTGCTGGATCATGTGCGTATTTGATATTTTCCTTTGTAGTTCTGGAGCTTCCGCTTTCGCTAGCAGCACTTTCAGAGGTTGAGAGATCCATCATGACTTTGTTTTGAGTTCCTTACGTGAAAATAATAATATTTCGGGCCTTGAATTCATTTAAGTAGCCTGTCAAGTTTGTTCAAAATGACCCCGCACTTGTTGTTTGTTGTACGATGGCTCCCTGTACGCCCCGAAATGGCAATAAAGAGCGAATGAGCTGTCAGCTTGTACACTATTTGATCATGTCGTGCTCTCGAACTCGTGGGGTAATAAGTCGCTGGCAACCCTGACGAATTTTCCGGGTGTGGAACACATTACAGATATCCGTATCATTTCTCAGAGGGCGAGCGACTCAGCTACTGGTAAGAAATTCGTTTGAGAAAAGCCTAGAGGACTCCCCTCGCATAGATAGGAACGAATAGACGGCTATGAAATTAAGAATTACTTACTAGATCCCGTGACAATAATCTCTCCTCTAAATCTCACGTGATCAACTTTCAACCCCACTCTTGGCTATTATTTGGTAGGGATAGCGCAAAAAGACGTTTTCACAGAGGCGGGAAAAATTGGGAAACATGTAGCGATAAAATCCATTGGCTTGCGTGCGACTATAACTCGGTGAATTCCAGTTGGCAGAGTCGGCCGTGTCCCGAGCTGCCTCTGGATTCTATGCTACCAAGCGATGAGTCTCTGATGGACTTTGCGAGGAGTCATACTACAATAAATGCCGGTAAAGCTATTATGATAACATAAAACCCCTCGGCAGCCCCCTGTAGCTTCATGCTTGCAACGACATCGCCGAAATGGGCTCTGCTACGCCAGTCCCAGAAACAGCTAATTTACCTCTACGCATCGACACCATCTTGCAAGTTCGCACCAGTCTTTTGAAACAAGCATTTGGCGGTCTTTCAGGAATTTACAAAACTTCCAAATCAAGCCCGGTCAGAGTACGAATCCAGGGTTGTGAAGGCGACCAACGAGGCTGGGAAGGTCACGCCAGCCACGACAACGCTCTGCTCCACTATGATTCACAGCACTATACGGCTTGGAAGATGGAGATCCCGGACAGGGCTCATCTTTTCGAAGCCGGCGCATTCGGAGAAAATATTGTCAGCGAAAACTTGAGTGAGGATAATGTTTGCATTGGGGATATCTTGCGACTTGGAAAAGAAGTTGTGGTTCAAGTCAGCAAGCCTAGGCCGCCTTGTTACAAATTAAATCACCGATTCGAGGTCAGGGACATGAGCTTGAGGAGTCAAAATGCAAACCGAACTGGCTGGTACTACAGGGTTCTGAAGGAAGGATCAATTCAGCCCGGAGACGCAATAGTGTTGGTGGAAAGAAACTATCCCCAATGGACTATCACGAAAGTGCAAAAGAAGCTGTACAAGGACGTTAAAGAAGAAACAGCGATGAAAGAGCTCGCCTACTTGCCGGAGCTCGGTGACGAAATTCGAAATATGTTTCTCAACCGCTGGACCAAGAAAATATTCGTGGACGAGAAACAAAGACTGCAAGGAGCGAAGGAAGATTTGTTTCAATGGACCAGATACCGGCTGATTCGCAAAACTAGAGAGACTCCAAGGATATGTTCTTTTACTTTCGAGGCTATAACTACTATTTCTACTCCAGTAAAGGTTGAGCCAGGATCACATATCCGCGTTAAACTTGGAGAAGGCGGGAAGTTCGTCAGAGCCTACTCTGTCGTGAGTGGAGACAGCAAGCAATTTCAGCTAGGAGTTGCTCATGATAGGGGTAAACCACGTGGAGGCTCAGAGTACCTGCATGACGTGGTCAAAACAGGAGACATTCTCTCTTTCAGCGACATGGCTTCTGAGTTCCCTCTGGAAATAAATGCGAAATATCATGTTTTGATTGCTGGTGGTATAGGCATTACAGCGTTCATTGCCTCAGCTCGACACCTTCAAGAACTGGGGATTGGGTTTCACTTGTACTATGCTATACGAGCGACGGCTGACAAGGCCTTCGGTCACTTGATCGACAATTTCGGCACTACTGTCACGATCTTGGATGGATCGAAAGGTCAGCGGTTGAACTTACCCAAGATCATTAGCAGGCAGACGATGGTACGCACGTCTACGTATGTGGACCTGATCGTCTGATGTCAGCCGTCACGACAATTGCACGAGACGTCGGCTTTCCTCTGTCCAATGTTCACTCCGAAGCTTTCACGGCCGTTATCTCCGGGGATCCATTTGTCGCCGAGCTAGCAAAAAGTGGGAAGTTGCTGAAAATCAAAGAAGAAGAAACACTTTTGGATGTACTCAGGGATGCTGGTCTTGATGTTCCCAGTTCTTGTGAAGTTGGAAATTGCGGAACTTGTAAAGTGGTATTTTGCAGTGGTAAAGTGGAGCATAGAGGGAAAGGGTTGTCAAGAGAAGAAAAGACTAACTCGATGCTGAGCTGCGTGTCCCGGGGAATGGGCAAAATCACCATAGACTTCTGAAAAGGGTTGATAGGCCTCTATTCGGGGGCAATCACAAAACGATCATTCTCACATCTTACTAGTGATTCCTATGCCTCTTGTTAACTAACACATTGCTAGTAAGTTCGTTCCTCAACATTGAACCATTTGAGGCGAAGACTACATGTCCGTAAAACCCTTGAGTTTGTTCGTATTTTCGACGTTGAATAGTTTGATGGAGGCATTCATGCCATTTTCGACACATCGAACCGTTAAACTGTTTCTAGTCATCGAGCACTAAACTTACCGCAGTTCCTCCAACCGATCCCTTCGCAACTAGTCATCATTTTTCTTTTTTCTGTTCCAAAAGGGAGTATTTACTTTGATATGCGGTAAGTCGATCGCACCCACCCACCTGCTGCGTGCGTATCGCCGATTGGAAAATTATCATCACCGTAAGCATGCATCTTCACCGGAGCTCGGAATATTCGGCACCCTTGTGGAACATGCGAGCACGAGCAAAGTAATAGTGTTCTGCTGAGAGATAACCGAGCAGCTGAAATTCGTATCACGTTCGGACATACATAATCATTCTGATGGTTATTCCGGAAATTGTAATGATCACTGGATCCAATCCGTACCCTTGATCCCCAGCACCTCCGAGGGGACCTATTAGAGCATAGCGGGCCACTTTTGATGAAATCCAGAACAACATTGACGACAATTGAAAGGTACAGTATCAATTTGAGACCAATAAGCTCGTGGAATTGGGGGAGGAGGGTAGCTAGGAATTCCGTGCCCCTACCGTCTGATCGTATAGCTGACGTTGTGCAACCATCAGCCTGAGCCTCAATACACTATCCCAGGCTTACCTCACACGACACCACCACTTAAATGCACCGCATTACTTGACCACAGTGTAATAAAATTAATTTAATCAATTACAAAAATAGATAATCAAAATTAATTAAGGGTTTTTAACCCCAAATCATAATCATAATCAAAATTAGTTAATTATAATTAATTTTTAATTAATTTTGTAATTACAAGGGCGGAGCCGCTAGATTAATCTTTTGCTGCGCTAGATTAATTTAATCTAATAAAACGAAGTTTGTTCTTATAATATTATATACTTTCTTATAACTTTCTTTCCCAAATTAGTTTCTATGCTAGTTTAGCCTTTATAACTTAGCTAATTATAGTTCTAAA
>QGMK01000943.1:0-15041 GCA_007825345.1 Lachnellula suecica
GGCAAAGCTTCTAGCCATTGCTCGATCTGCACGTCAAGGATACCCCGGAAGATTTTCTGGACTCCGATGCAGGTCGTAGAAGAGCTCTCCGACTATGTCATTGCAAAATGTTCAGACAGATCTCTTTGTTTTCCTACATCTCAGGACTGTGACGAAAATATGGCATACCCCCAGACAGCTTTCTCTTACACGACGTTCTCCTCGCCGAGCTTCATCAGTAGAAGGAGAGATGTAGTGTATTCGAATACGTTACAGTACCAGTTGGAAGTTTTGAAATCAACGGGTCGTTATGATGCGTTCAAACTCGCATGGCATCCATCGTACAACGATAAACCAGATGTGTGGCCCGTCCCTAATCATTTGTTCTGGGATTCAGACGTTGCCAAATGGATAGAGGGCGCGTGTTATTTTCTTCAGCGAGAAGAGAATGCAGAACTCGATGGCGCTGTGAAGGATCTGGTGGCAATGATTCGCTCTGCTCAGCAACCTGATGGATATTTGAATATTCACTTTACAGTTGTAGAACCGGAAAAGAGGTTCACGAACCTGAGGGATCTTCATGAATTGTAATTGAAATACCCCAACTTCCCAAATCAGCCTGGAGATTCTCCTGCTAACAACGAAGTTCAGATATAACGCCGGTCATCTCATCGAAGCTGCACTGGCACATAGCCAGTGTCATAACAGCGATTTGCTGATGGAGCCTATCCTCAAATATGTCGATTTGCTATGCAAAACCTTTGGTCCAGAATCAGAGCAGAAACACGGCTACCCAGGCCACCCTGAGATTGAGTTAGCATTGCTCCGGCTGCACGAGAAAACGAAGAATCCAAAGCACTTGGCTTTGGCCGAATACTTCATTAATGAGAGAGGGAATCCGACAGGACAAGATGGTCGCCACTACTATGATGTGGAAGGAGAGGCGAGAGGCGACAGAGAACATGAACGGCCAATGTACTATCCCAAAAGTCGTTCTTATTGGTGAGTTTCTCAACCATCCCGATGCTGAAATTTGTTTATGATTTGTTTTAGGTATCAGCAGGCACATGAACCGATTGTAGACCAGCAAACGATCGAGGGCCATTCCGTAAGAGCCATGTATCTTCTCACAGCAGTATCTGACTTGGTCCGTGTTGATGGCGGTTCAGGTATGAAGTCTGAAAGCAGAACGAAGGCCTTGCACCGGCTCTGGAAGAATATGACAGAAAAAAAGATGTACCTGACAGGAGGAATTGGCTCGCAGAAACAATGGGAGGGGTTTGGAATTGATTACTTCTTGCCGTCCGGAACCGATGAAGGCGGATGCTATGCAGAGACTTGCGCCGCAATTGGGGTCATGATGCTCGCTGAGAGACTTCTACAGGTAAGTTCGAGTCTACCAATTGCGAACCGTTCCTGACGTTTCATAGATAGATTTGGATGGCAAATACGCAGATATTATGGAGCTGTGTTTCTATAATGCAGTCATGACCGGTATGGCTATCAATGGGAAGCAGTTTACCTACGTCAACCAACTCGCATCTACCGACACTGATCTATCAAGGCGAGCTGAGTGGTTTACTTGTGCGTGCTGCCCTCCAAATGTGACGAGGTTGCTGGGGTATATTGGCGGATATCTCTGGAGTTTCAAATCAGACGAAAGCGATAAATCTGTGGTAGTGGATGTCCACATGTACTCTTCTGCGACGCTGTCAATACCACTTGGCGACAGTGTTGTGAAAATCGAACAGAAGTCCAATTGGCCTTGGGAAGGAAAGATTGAGTTCTCTGTTAGCAGTCCTCCAGAAGTTTCGACAACCATCAGACTTCGAATCCCCGGGTGGGCTACCACTTGGCAGGTAAGGCATTCCTAGCTACATTCATTTTTGGGCTTGCTAAAATCAACCAAGATTTCCCCAGAGCTGCCAGACTTCCATGTTGCTAAGGGATACTTGACGCTCACCCCAGAATGGCTGAAAGCCAACTCGAGTTTCCAGTTGAATATTCCCCTGACACCAAGGTTCATCTCCCCGCACCCATACACAAATCAGAACATCGTAGCGCTTGCTCGAGGACCATTGGTGTATTGCGTCGAGGACTTCGACAACGCTTGGGTTGACGACCATTTCAAACGCCTGGTCCTTGACCCAGCATGCGTTGTCAGCGAAAAGAGTATTTCTGCCTCTGAAATGAAAGAGTCATATATCGGCCTTACAGCTCATAACGCTGCTTCGCTAATGATGGCGAACGAAGATCTAGCTCCGCATATGCCGCTTGGGTCCATCGCCCAGAAACAACATCCTAGTATAGAGGAACTGCACTTCATTCCATATGCTCTGCGGGATAACAGAGGGGGGAAAGGACACATGAGAGTGGGGATTCGGAGGAAACAGTAGATGGCTTTGAGTTTGACGACTGCTGTAGTAAATAAAATAAACACAACAATGCCATATCTCGTAGTACGAGTACATAGAAAGAAGAGATGGCGAAATTGAGCTTGTTGATGTGCCAGAAAAGCTTGCTGCTCTGCGCAAGAGCTGTCAAGAAATTTGAGTCCTAAGCCAAAAATAAGGAGACTCATATGCGCTCCAATAATAGAGATCTTGCTGGATCCGCTGATGTGGAGCTGGCAGCATCACGAGGCAAGAAAATACGTTGCCATCCGAGCCATCAACGCGGTTGGAGGAAGATTGCGGTCTCGCCGTGAACAGGCACCCGTTCCGGTGTATTCAGGGGTGTCTCCGGTGGGGGACGACACAAACCCAACTTCTTTAACCTATCCACAAAATAACTTGCACATGCCTTGACCTTTCCCAACCCAGGGTAGCCCGAGCAAATACGGCGCGGCGCTATCCGTATGCTCGGAGAAATCTGGGGGTCTGGGGAAGAGCTACTCTGCCGACATGAGTGCGGAGAACGATCTATTCCATGAATACGCTTTCTCCTCTCTTGTCCAAGGCGCAGATTATCCGGGGATAAGTATATAAGACCAGCTAAGTGATGACTTTCATTACTCCAAACTCGTGGCTTGTTTTTCAAGATGTATCAATTTCTCTCTCTTTTCCTGGCAGCTTCGGCCTTGGGCAACCCCCTCGAGAAGCGGCAGGTCTCTGGAACTTCTACTGTGAATTTGGGTAATAATACAGGAACGCCTGGGCACCTTGCTTCTGGGTTTATTTATGTAAGTTGATCTACCGTATTGATCCGAAATAAAGGCCATAACGAAGTCCCATATCCCTTAAGGCATTTACATGGTCTTGTTTTCAAGTTAAAGCTTCCTTGCACCCATGCTACTCAAGCTCTTACGAACACATCTTCTATTTGAGCTGTACTGATCTTGAGACTGTAAACTTTAGGGAATTCCAGATACTCCAAACCAGATCCCTGATCACTTCTACACGGATATAGGATTCAATCATGGCAGAGCTGGTGGAGCTCAAGTTGCAGCCCCAGGAAGAGGTTGGATATGGGGACTTACAGAGTACAAGGTCTGTCATATCTTGAACTTTGTCTGAGATTTCGCTCATGGAGAATGCAGAATCGATTTGCTTCAGCCTTGTCAAACTACCAGACGACCCGAAAATACGGCGCAACCTTCATTTTTCTCATCCATGATCTCTGGGGCGCTGATGGGACACAAAATTCCACTGCTCCGTATCCTGGTGACAATGGAGTCTGTAAGTCACCCTATTCTCCCAGACCTCTCATGCCTTTCAAGACATTAAGCAAGTGCCATTACCGTATTCGTCCCGAAAATAAGACCATAACAAAGTCCCATATCCGGTGGGACATTTACATGCTCTTATTTTCAGGTCAATGTGATAGTTTTTCTTCGAATCTTCGTATATTCCGTGACTATGAAGCTGATCATTGAAATTTGTCTTAGGGACAAGCTGGGACAACTACTTGACCCAATGGATCTCAGACATGAAGGCCAACGGTGCCACTACTGGTCTGTCTGTTGATATTTGGAACGAGCCAGATTTAGGTGGTGGTATCTTTTGGAACCGTTCACTAGCACAGTATCTCCAAATGTGGGGTCGGACTTACTACCGACTGAGGTATGGAAACTTCCCAATTCAGACAGCTTTCCAAGAAACGTCTAACAGTGTTCATGATAGGAAGGATCTTCCTACCGCCAAACTCATTGGTCCGGCTTTCGCGGGGCAACCTGATGCCTCCAACACTTGTAGGTGATCAAACTTCTTCTTTGGCCAAATCTAACACTTTCCAGGGTGGACAGGCTTCCTCAGCTTCGTTGCTAGTAACGCAAGCGTGCCGGATGAGTGGGTGTGGCACATGGAAGGCGGCGGCGGCGACATGGAGGGCGCGTACGGCGCTCTCTACAGCATGCTTCAAACCTACAAGCTCCCAAACAAACCCGTCAACATCGACGAATACGCCACGTACCCGGAAGAAGTGCCCGCCGGCTCAGCATGGTGGATCTCCCAACTCGAAAGAGTCAATGCCATCGGCCTTCGCGGGAATTGGCTCAGTGGAACTCAACTGCACGATTTCATGGGTTCACTGGTCTCGAAAGCGAGTCAAACCTCAGCTACAGCCGGCGGCTACTTCCCCAACGGCGACTTCCAGGTCTACAAATACTACAACCTGAACATGACCGGCCACCGCGTTGGCAGTTCTCCTTCAGCCGATCTCAAGCTCGATACCTACGCCACGGTTGGGACGGATCTGGTGAGAGTCCTCACTGGAGTTCGGATTACTACGGGAACGTGGCAGATCACTATCAATGACCTCTCGGCCGTGGGCTTGCCGACGTCGGGGACGTTGAATATCCGTACGTGGAGCTTTCCTTATCCATCAGGAGGCCATTTTGGGGAAGTAGATGCTCCGACGGATTTGGGGTACTATGGGCATGTGTATTCGGGGAATAGCGTCACGTTTCCTGTCTATCAGACGGATACGACGACTGCTTATGCTTTTGAATTTGCTCTATGATGAGACAAGGTAATGGTTTGGAAAAGTGTAAATAGTGAATTAGTACGGGATCCAATGGCCTTTATGCGTGCGGGTTCTAACCAATTTTTGCTGTCATTGAAATGTCTCATAGGCTGTGAGACAATTGGTTGCTGGATCGAAGTGAAAGGTGACAAGAAGAAAGCTACTTATTATTTCTTTCATGGAGAGAAGCCTATTATTCTGACCAAACAGTCCGGAAGTTACGGTATCCATGTAATAGTAGCAATGTCCTATCATACTTCGTCCCAGGCATAGCAAACAGCACCATAGGGGGTGATGCCGGGGTTTAGCGTATGTGAGCGGCCATACAAATCCCCTTGTTAACTAGGCCCCCTTTTGTGCTGTCTGTTATGCCTGGGACGAAGTAATTACCCAAGCATATAAAATGCTGTGTCGATACAGAGTAAACTTCCCTCACGTGCAAAGGAACTCTTCTGGGAAAAGAGCCTCGGCCTTTGCAGGGGTATCTGTTTGCGCATGGGTCTCAAAATTGTTGAGAGCCCGCCCTCGCGGCGAGTAGCACCACGGATAATGCCGCAACGCTGTTGAATTGGAACAATTTGGACTCAGTAGAAGGAAACCATCGTTGAAACTAAACTCATTAAGTACATTGGATGTAGACCCTGACACTTTGCTTGGTCCTTCCTGCTGATGGCACGCTGTGGCTGGAGCTGTGGCAGTGAAGTAAGATAACTACCGTACAGAAACCGCCACAGCGGATCGAAGCTACTGCAAGGGTCGTCCGGGACGGTTAGCGATTCGCCAGCCGCGACCCCAGAGTACGACGATGTCCACGGTGACGGTGACGCTGTGGTGCCGATGCCCAACACTTTTTTCCTCGGCCAAGGGTCCAGGCGAAACGGCCATGGACCAACACTGCGGTGCGTGTCGAAACTCAATACCTGGCACCGTGGCACTAACATCAATACCCTCACATGTGTGAGTTGAATCTGCTTGTACCTCGGTAGCTTTCCAGCAGTTTTCCCTTTTTTCTGTCTTCTATTTCTGTCTAAAAGAGAGGGCTGTTGCTTCTTCACCTCTACCATTGCAAAACCCTCCTTCAAAGCCAAACCAAAGAAGTCCTCCGGTGGAAGAAACAGAAAAAGTCAGTTGACAACACAAAGCAGCTTCCTGGTCATTCACTTAAAGTGACTGGAAACATCCACAGGAACCTGAGAAGTAGACGAGGCAGTCGCGTGCCCAGCTTCCATTTTGCTCCTGCCAAACCTCGACTAGAAAAATTCGCACCTGGCCCAGCTCCCTTCCGAATTGACCGCAAGCAAGATGTCTTCCCCGACTATCTATCTAAGCACTCCCTCGTCATCGCTCTTCCAATTTCCTCCCAGCAAAGAGCCCACTGTGCTACCACCTCCACAAGCCGGATCGACTCTCTCGGCGCCTCCCTTCTCGATTTCTTCGTCCCTGTTCGTCGATGCCCTTGATCCCAAGGTCCCAATCACAATTGCCTGTACCTACGCCGTCACAGTTGCGCTGCTGAACTACTACAACCGGACGGCGGGCAATAAGCCATGGGCGATCAGCAAAACCAGAGGCTTTTTCTGGTTCGTGGTGGCGCACAATATCTTTTTGGCAGTATACTCAGCATGGACTTTTGTTGGAATGTTTAATGCTCTCCGAGAAAGTTTTGTGAGCTGGTCCGGACCGGCAGGCCTAGCAGGAACGGTGGACAGTCTCTGCAAAATCCATGGTGCCAGAGGCCTAGGAAATGCCGTTGCGTATGATGGCGCCCAGTCGAGATGGGTCGCGCATTCACCCTCGACGATCTTCCTTGCCGATGGGGGAGTACCAGACCCCACGGATATGGGACGGCTGTGGAACGAGGGTCTTGCTTTCTATGGCTGGTTCTTCTATCTAAGCAAGTTCTATGAGGTTCTGGATACGGCGATTATCTTGGCAAAGGGCAAGAGAAGCTCTACGCTGCAGACATATCATCATGCTGGTGCGATGATGTGTATGTGGGCTGGTATTCGTTACATGTCTCCTCCAATTTGGATGTTTGTCTTTGTAAACTCTGCGATTCACGCTCTGATGGTACACAACTACCCCTCTATTTACCCCGCTACAAACTTGCTAACTTAATAACAGTATACCTATTACACGTTGACTGCATTCGCTGTTCCGGTCCCTAACGCTCTCAAACGAAGCCTGACTACTATGCAAATCATACAATTCCTCGTCGGAGCATCATACGCAACCATACACTCATTTGTCTCCTACACCATTCCCGTTCAAGTACCCTACTTGAAGGGGGCTGTCTCCGCAGCGGCATCGACTGCAACCACGACGGCAGCTGCAATTGCAACAGCCACTGCAACAAGCATTCCAGAACTGATCATGAAATATCTTTTCCGTGCCGCAGGTGGAGAAGGTGTCGCGGAGAACGTCAATGGAGCACAAGCCCCCGAAATGATAGAGCAAATAAACTCTGCTAGACCTGAGGCTATTTCATACCGCACCGAGTACCAATCAGTACCCTGCATCGACACGAACGGCCAAACGTTTGCCATCTGGCTAAACGTCTTCTACCTCACCCCCTTAACCTTCCTCTTTGTACGATTTTTCGTTAAGAGCTACCTGAGGCGTACAGCCAAGAAAGCTAGCCATTCGAAAGCACCTGCTGAGAAGGCGGCCACGGATGCGGTAAAGGGACTTGGAAGGGAGATGAATGGCGGAAAGATGAATGGAAATAACAAGGCTAATGGAAATGGCAAGGCTAATGGAAAGCATTAATGGCATTTGTTGGCGTACGGAGACTTTTGTATCGCGCTATAGACGGGAGATAGATGTGGAGAGGTCAAAGTGCTGCATTCATGGGAGCCGTGAGCGTGCATTGAAAGCGTTTGGTTTGCGGCGATGCCCTGACAGTAGTTGATTAATGATACCAAAGAAAATTATACAACTTTCAAAATCCCTCGACTTGCAGACAACCCCGAAAGAGGGGTTACTGCGAAATCTCGAGACAACTGCAGCAACAACTCGTCTTACCTGCACTTTAAGAGTTCTAGAAACCTTCTAGATCATCTATTCAGGAGCTATTCAGGATAGCTCTCATACCCTGCGGGCAGGTATCTCGACCCCGGTTGTCTTTCGGATCCAGGTACCCGTATCAAATCTCGGCTCAAAAAAGGAGGGGCTGGGAATTCGTCCCAGCAATCTGAACCTCCCCACTCCACTCTAGCATTGACAATGGGAATTACATACAGCCGTCCGAAGTACACTTACGGGAAGACCGACGAGGGGCAAAGCTTATCGCAGTCTAATGGATACGTCACCCAGGCACGATATCTTTACAAGCTGCCCTTTTGAGCGTAGCACGATGCAGCTACAGCAAGGGAGCTTCCAGCCTTGCCCTGGGTAGGACAGCTCCCCGCAGCAGCTGGGAAAAGTTTACTGGGAAGCTGGGAGTTCATAAACAGGCAGGTACCCTCTCGTTTTCTTCTTCTTTTTTCTTTTGTTATTGCTGTTCGTCCAATTGCACGATGCATTCCACTCTCAGTCTCAGTCTCGGTTTGACATTTGTGTCGCGGGCACTGGCACAGTTCGTGCCGGCCCCGACGGACCTTATTAATGCTACGGGCTATGCGGGGATTCCGGTGCGGTATAAGGAGGTGCCGACTGGTATTTGCGAGCTGGATCCTAGTGTGAAGAGGTGAGAATTGATTTTTTGTTCAATTGCTCTTTTTCTATTGGGATATGAGAATGCTTCACCCGCACTTACTCCCCGTCCACCCACCTCCTCTACTTCATTTTCATAATGAGAAAATTTACTAACCCAAGATGAAGTTATTCTGGATATGCAGATATCGAGGAGAACGAGCACGTCTTCTTCTGGTTCTTCGAGGCGAGAGGCCAGGATCCATCGACTGCTCCACTCACTGTCTGGATTAATGGAGGGCCGGGTTCCTCTTCCATGATTGGCTTATTCCAAGAAAACGGTCCTTGCGGAGTTGATATCGACGGGAATGTGTATTCGAACCCGTATTCGTGGTCCAATGCCAGCAACATGCTGTACATCGATCACCCTACCCAGGTCGGATTCTCATACAGCATACCCGTTAACGGCTACGTGGATTCCGGAACGTATGTGCCCAACTTTTCTCACTGTACTCTGGATGGTTTTGACATTTCTACAGCGGCGACATTATCACTCTGCCCGGTGACGAGTGTCCAGACTACGCCGGTGATTCCTGCGGGACTTACAGCTATGGGAACTATTCGTTGACTGCAAACTCTACAGCCGATGCTGCGCCTAGTTTCTGGAAGACGCTCCAAGGTTTTATGGGTGCTTTCCCACAGTACTCGCGCCATGGCTTCCACTTTTCGTCCGAGTCTTATGGTGGTCATTATGGCCCGATTTTTAATGAGTATATTGAGGAGCAGAATAAGAAGAATATTTCGGGGGCTCACCATATTTATTTGGAGTCTGTTTTGATTGGGTATGTGTCATCCTATATATGTGTTTCTGATGCTTTTGCTGATGTGGTTTAGGAATGGATGGTATGACCCATTGTAAGTCAAACCCTGGGGGAGACCTATTCTTCACACCGATTATGGGGTTGCAACTTTCTTGCTCAAATTCCACACCAAATTCCACCCACTGGCTTTGAAAGAAGTGTACTAATTCTGAGGTTTCGATTAGAATCCAATACCAAGCCTACTACAACTTCACCGTCTTCCCCGGAAACACATACGACTACTCACCCTACAACGAGAGCGTCCAAGCCCAATTATACAATAACCTCTACGGCAAAGGCAACTGCGTAGACCAAGTCAAGGACTGCGCCGCCCGCGGCATCGACGAAATCTGCGAGTCAGCAGACAACTTCTGTGCTTATCTCGTCGAGTCCATCCTCGACAACGACCCTGACAGAGACGAATACGACATCCGCGAGCTGCAGCCAGATCCATTTCCATACGCCTTCTACGTCGACTACCTCAACACCCCTGAAGTCCAGACTGCTATTGGAGCGTATCAGAACTTTTCTGAGAGCAATAATGCGGTGTATGGCGCTTTCACGGCTACGGGCGATGATGATCGTGAGGATGGCACTATCGCGGCGCTGAAGAAATTGCTCGATCAGGGCATTTATGTCGTGTTGTACGCTGGAGACGCTGATTATAAGTAAGCACCCCTTTCGTTTGGTTTCCTATATATATTGACGGGAAACCTAGCTGCAACTGGCTCGGCGGCGAAGTCGTATCTCACGAAGTCGGCGCCTACGGCTTCGAATCCGCGGGCTACACCAACATCACGACCTCAGACAGCATAGTGCACGGGCAAGTCAAGCAAGCCGGGAACTTTAGCTTTCTGCGTATCTACTACAGCGGGCACGAAGTGCCATTCTACCAACCGCTCGCCGCCCTCGAGTTCTTCGAGCGCACGATTAACGGCCTTGATATCGCTACGGGAACAGTGAAGCCGGGTAAGAATTATACGACGGTGGGGACGGCGAAGAGTGAGTTTAGGGAGGGTAATAGTACTGTGCAGTTTGAGGTGCTGCCGACGAATGCTACGTACAATACTGGGACGGGCGCGCCGGATAGTGTGAGTAAGAGGGGTTTGGGGAAGAGGAGTGGGGGACTTAGGGGAATGCTAAGTCATGCGGGGAAGAAGTTCAAGTTGTGAGCTTTTATGAAAAAATGGTACTAAAAGTAGTTTCTAATAATTCGAATAATTGCACAATAAAAACAATGTAAAGATAATTGCTCAATAGAAGTGTGATTATTGGGGTGTAACAGCTTACGCGTAAATTTAAAAGCGCTGGCACGTATGGTCATAAAAAACCGAAGAACCAGTGAAAGCAACAAACTTGAGTTTTGATTGATAGATATAGAATTGGACATAGATAATTCAGTTGGTGGAGTTTGAAGAACTGATGTCAAGATAGGTTTTAGTGGGGTGAAGCTTGCTATGTTCAAGCTTCGCGCTTCAATCCAGCCTCGCGGCGCAGGCACATTACAAGCTGACGACTACCTCTACACCCGCGCCCCAACCCCCGCCGGTGTGCGCGAAAAAAAAAAGATGTCCTTTTGAGTGTATGCTAAAGCTCCATCTGCGAGAAAATGGAGACAGAGTCGGGAGGGGAGCCAGAAGGCTCAGAGCAATCCGCATCCACGACTCCACGGGGGCCGCGCCCTGAGACGGGCCCCTTCATTTTGCGCAGCTTGCTCGAGGATTTGCCGTTGTCTGCGGATGGGGATAGAGATGATATTGAGATAAGATGCGTGGAGTTTTTAGGTATTTCTATGTCCTTTTCTTGCGACGCTGTTACTAGGCAAATGCTAACCAACATGCTCCCAGAACAAAACCTCTACGTAGGAACGTCAGCCTCAGAACTCCTCCACTTTGTGCAAATACCCCCCGATCCGCAAGATGCATCAGGGAAATCCTCATACATATTGGCCTCGCGGCTGCTGCCCGCCTACCAGGAGTCGTCGAACGCTGCGATGCCGGGCGTCCAGCAGATCCTCCTTCTGCCCACGGTGAACAAAGCTTGTATACTATGCAATTGGACGGTGACGTTCTACTCGCTGCCTGAGCTGAGCCCTATTTTTGGCACAACCCAGATTCAGAAGTGTAATTGGATTGGGGGGATAGATCTGAATACGGACCTGGCGGGTCGAGGGCAGGATCAGGGAGGCCCTGCTACTGTGCTTGTTTCGTTGGGCAAGAAAATGAGAGTTATTACTATTGGAGAAGGGGCTCGGCCTCTTAGGGTGGGTTTACAAAGTCGGGTTTTAGGTTCAAAAGCTGATGATACTAGGTGATTGATTTTGCAGGAAGCACTATATCTGTTCGACGAGAGTCTTTCGCCTGCGTCGCAAACTCTCGCTCTTACGCCCTTCTCGATGTCGACCGGCTTCTCAAGATACCCTTATTCCCTATATCCTCGTTGGACGACTCGCAGTCTAGCAGCATAGGTGGTCAGGTGGAAGATATTTCCGGAGGCGCAAGCGGTGGTGTATCGAGAAGCTCTTCCCATGCTACGCGCGGATCCGTAGATGAACGGGGCCATGGGCGAAACACAAGTTTGGGTGCGTTCATGAGCGGTACTTCTCGTAGACTTAGCCAGCATGCGGCGGAACGCTCGGGGCGAGAAACACCAGAGAGACTCTTCAGGGAGTCCTCTCCAGCGCCGGCGGTAAGTCCAATGAGACAGCCAGCCCGTGATGCAAGTCCCAGTGCCAATAAACCCCTTCCTCCTCCACCGACCGAGCCATCGCCTGCCCCTCCACCCGTATACCTCAAACCTCTCATAGCATCGCCAACCCCGCAGGAGTTCCTCTTGGTGACGGGGACTGGGCCACATGACTCTGGCGTTGGCATGTTTGTAAATCTTGAAGGCGATATCACGCGCCCGACGATCGAGTTCGATACTTATCCGGAGGAGATAGTGGTAGATGGTCGGGGGGTGGGTGTAGATCCGACGCCTACCACGATGGAGGATGAAGAAGATGGGTTTGTGATTGCTTCAATGGCACGCCACATGCAGGACGAGATACGACACGGTCTGGAGATTCAACGATGGGACGTGAACCCAGGAGAAGGAGGCACCGAGAAGTTCTGGCTGGAGCCGCCAAATGAGATGAAGAATATGAGGATTGGACTCCGGTCCATGGTTGACGTCGGCGACGTCTATTTCGACGAAGTTGTAGAAAAGCTTCGCTTGAAGCGCTTTCAACCCTTCTCTATGAAGCGCACGGAAACCTCCACACTTTCTGTTCAAGGTCTTGATTCGAGGACCGCAACGTCTCTCGAACGAGTATCTGGCGAAAGAGAGCTATTCGAGAGCGGCGATACCCCCCCTAAAGAATGGGAGGCCCGTCGAAATGCAGAAGAGCAGCAGTTCGCAGAGAGACTCGGCCATACTCGCACTCGTCTCGTCGCTTGGTCGGGCAAAGATATTTGGTGGACGGTTCGGAATCCTTTGGCTCTTCGCCTGGATGCTACTCTTTCGCTTCTGACGAATGAAGAGAGCCAGGATGAACCCTTATACAGATCACTTGATAGGCGGAAGGCTGTGACGTTGATCAATTCTTTGCGTGGGCGCGAGGCTAAGACTGAAACTGAGTTCCTGAGTTTGGGATATGTCAGACAGAGGGTTGGCTTGTTGATTTTCATGAGCATCCTTGGTGGGTTTGACCAGGTAAACTTGGATATTGGACATCAGGTATCCGAAGAAGCACTGCTCGAAGGCGGTCTTGATCCGCGTGTAATCATGTCGATTATTCCATATCTACGAAATGAGATTATCGAGGGGCCAACTGGTATCTGGATACATGGCGGAGTTAAAGAGATTGCGGACAATTTTGTTGCGCATCTCTTAGGAGACGAATCTGATTCTACGGAAGCCGGCGCTCTGTCGGATCACGTCCTCCAATATTTGAGACGACTGCTCATAGCTTGGAGAAAGAAGAAAGGATTTGGGAGCATTGCGAATGAGACTGAAGTTTTCAAGAGTGTTGATGCTGCACTTCTGGTCGTTCTCCTCCAGCTTGATAAAGACTCGCATAAGGGACCTGTTAAAGGGAAACCTATCAGGGTAGACTTGTACGAGTTGGTCGACAACGGCGTTGATTGTTTTGAAAGAGCTATCTCTCTTCTGGAAACACATCGCCGCCTCTATGTGCTAAGTCGTCTCTACCAAAGCCGGAAAATGGCTGGTGACGTTCTAGGGACCTGGCGGCGCATTGTGGAAGGCGACGTGGATGAAGGAGGGGAGTTCCGCGATGGAGAACAAGAAGTGCGGAAATACCTTACTAAGATTCGCAATGCTGCTCTTGTTCAAGAGTACGGCGTCTGGCTTGCTGGGCGTAATCCAAAACTTGGAGTGCAAGTCTTTGCTGAAGATCGTGGCTTCGTCAAGTTTGAACCTACCCAAGTTGTCGAGATACTTCGAGAGGGCGCTCCCGGAGCAGTCAAGGACTATTTGGAGTATTTGGTCTTTACTAAGAACCATGCTGAGTACATCAATGAGCTCATTGCATATTATCTAGACATTGTCACCAGCAAGCTCGAAGAATCTAAGGAAGCACGGGCAACTTTAATCGGAACGTACGAATCCTATCGAGCTTTACGGCCACCGAACCCGACATACCGACAGTTCATTACGGACAATACTATTGATGAGGAGTGGTGGCATAGTCGTCTCCGCCTTCTTCAGCTTCTGGGCGGTAGTCAAGGCTCAGCATCGAACTACGATGTAGCAGCCATCCTTCAAAGAATAGCTCCTTACACGCAAGAACTAGTGCCAGAAATCATCATTCTGGACGGCCGCCAGTCCCACCACGAGGAGGCCCTCAAGCTCTTGACTCACGGCTTAGGGGATTACGACACAGCAATCAGCTACTGCCTCCTAGGTGGATCCAGCATCTACCACCCAGTATCCGGGACTGTCGCCCGAGAAAGCTTGCCGACTAGGGAACAGCAAGCGAAACTCTTCGGCTTCCTGCTCTCAGAATTCCTACGCATCGAGGATATCAGTAACCGGGTGGAGCAGACGAGCAGTCTGCTGGAGCGGTTTGGCGGCTGGCTTGATGTTGGATATGTTTTGAGTCTTATACCTGATACGTGGTCCGTGGAGTTGGTTTCTGGGTTTCTGGTTGGGGCGCTGAGGCGTATTGTGAGGGAGCGTAGTGAGACGATGGTTACGAAGGCGTTGAGTGGGGCGGAGAATCTGAAGGTTACTGCGGCGCTTATTGGGGAGGTAGATAAAGCTGGGCCTTCTATTGAAGCTTAGATGTAGATAGGATAATATAGTAAATATAATGATCTTAAATTCACCTAGTTTTCATGTTGTTGAGCTCTAGAACATTTTATTGGCGGGGCGTGACGAGGCTGTCCCGGCGGTTCAAGGCTGAGGCGTGCCCTTACTTACGGCGGACATCTAGCTATCGCAACGCAACGCAGCTTCCATCAAGCAACAACAATTTACGAGGCGCTCTCCAATCCGAGACCTTTTACAGTCTCTCGCATACTCACAGCGCAATCCTTACAACAGAAGCTTCTCCGCGCCAAAGCACCGACATCTCAACAACTCAGACCCGCCACCAAACACCAC
>QGMK01000944.1:0-15039 GCA_007825345.1 Lachnellula suecica
GATGTAGATAAATAAGCGAATAATGATATATACATGTGCTTTGGCTATTTTGGTGGGTTTGTGTTGTGGTTGTGTGATTGTGTGATGTGGAGGGAGATTTTTTGGGGGGAGATTTTTGGGAGAGGGGATAGGGGGGTGGGAAAGTGGGGTGTCGCTAAAGCCCCTGAGTTCTGAATTGCAGAAACAGAAGTTCTCTTTTGTTCTTCAAATGCTATAAAATCTAGCTAGATCATCGGGAGATTTCGACAGGCTGAGACTAGAAGCTAACCTATTAGTTGATCGTAGACACCGGCAAAGAAATGAGGTCGAAGGCGGGATACTGGGAGATGCCTAGATTTGCCATATACGCTTTTCTAATATATACATGTTCTTTCTTTTCTGTTTTCGAAATTTGTGCAAGGCATACAATTTGTGGTGTTAGCTTGCGCCGGGTATTTAGGTACAGACCGTAGGAGAGGAAAGTGAAAGAAACAAAAATCAGTGTTCCGGAAAGTAAAGAACTTCAAGAATGTAGTTTGCTATCCATTGTCACAGAGTGTATGTGCTTACCAAATGCACAGGGTTGGTCCTGCAAACAGTGCCGGAACCCTCCTTCCTTTCTTTTGCGGGGCAACGTCGCCATGCAGCCATGCATAGTACAGCATGCGAGGTAGGGATTTCTTTTGGAGGCCTCGAGATTCAGACCAATGAAGGGTGTACTAACGGCTCCAAAACGGCACAGCGGGACGTTTGTGAGCTCGTGTTTCTTGCTTCTTTTGGTGATTGCTTGAGAGTGCTGGCGTCTTTGAATGCTTGTGAGGATTAAGCTTCACAGCTTTGTACGAGTATATGCTACTTCTAGTTACATTTATCGCTGTATTTACAAAGTAACCTCAATGGGGCAAGAAACCTTGAGCCATTTAAAATGCTGTGTTCGTAAACCAGTGAAGACTCAGGCTTCCAGCCGATAGGATTGTATTTCTAGAAGCCATGAGTTATTGGAAAGTGGCACTCTTTGGTGAGAACTGTAGTGGGTCGTGTCATATAAGAAGCTTTAAAAGGTTCAGGGAAGATTTCTACGGGTTTCTGAATAAGTTTGAGCGGAGTTCATACACGGAGAACTTGCAGAATGTCTGACTCGGGCTCAACTTCTGAACTTCAATCAAATCCGATCAGTATTCGTCGAATACCGAAGATAATAAGACAGTCAAGAATACAAAAAGATAAGATTCTCTTGCTAGCCTTCTAGGCACCAACTCAGAACGTCATATGATAGGCGCCTTTTTCCAGTACTGGAAATTTTGGGTTCACAGCTGCCTACAGGTCTTGAAAATGTATTGAAAGCTGCCTCGGTCCATTCTGATTCGTGCGGGGCAAAACAAGGATTATCCAAGTCTTTCTCGGAAGCCATATTAATATGCAGTCATGATACTGAGGTGGAGCCACGGCAGTAACGATATCAAGGGAATTATAAGCACCTATTGCACGAAGTCACCTGGATCGCTTTATGCCATTGGGCGTGGGGTGACGCATATTCCATCTGGCAAGCTTACTTGCGAGTGTGGTGTTTAATTGATTCGCTTTCACCCCTCAACCGATCTCATGACCCAGAGCAGAGCCTCAATCTACCCCGATTGGTTCATAATCCCCAGGGAAGTGTGGTTACACAGCATGAATCTTACGAGAAGATGATTTCGGAAAAGTGTGGCTATTCAAGATAACTCGCTCCAGCCTGTAGAATCCTGCGTTGCGTACGCGTTGCCGGGTTGTGGTTCCTGCCAGCCGTCTCAGAAAGAAGGCATCCTATCCCGTGGAGCCTAAAGGGCCTAGAACCCAGCAGGCACCGCTGTTGGATCGGCCCGCAGCTACTGGTCAAGGCTTCTGCAGTGGAACGTCTGTCCCACGCCGCTATAAAACATCCAGTAACTATCCCCAGCATCAAAAGGCACATGGAACTAGGATTACATTTTCGGGCATCGACAGAGGAAACGCAGCGAAGACACTGTAGTCGAGTCTGATCGGTTTGAGGCCAGAGAAATGCTCAATGTGAACCTCTTTTGAACATATATATACAAAGAACAAGGGTATCATCGAACTAGCGCAAATATTAATCTCCTGATGCCCTGCAGCCTCTGTGGAAATAACGTGGACAGACTCTCTAAGTAATACAACCATAGTAAATACCCGCGTTGCAAAGGGTGAAAAATAGGATTTAGACGGCGAACATGCTTCTGATTTCTTGTCCTCGAGGCCCATCCCTCTCAAGATCCACCGAGCTGGGTGCGCTTTTAGTCTTGCCATCGGTTCCGTTTGATGGTGCTAATTTGATAGGGGTACTCCGAAGCCTTCCTTTAGACCTCGTCGAGTCTTGATTGCTTGAGAATGAGCTAGGAGTGCGACATATTTTGAATGCCTTCGCAGGCTGATTTGCTTCGTCTTTTTCCCATAAAGATAGAAACCAATTCGGCAATTCACGGATACTCTTCTCCCATTGCTGAAAGTCCACAAGCGTAAGGACCTGGAGGACTGTTCTGCCGAAAAGTTCCACTTCTATTGAAGAGGTACGCAGCTTGTGAAGCATCCATCGAGTAATACGATCACCCTTATTATCCTCGTCAAACTCAGCGATCAAAGTGCTTAGAGCATTCTCGCCATCAACCAATCTTGGAAGGAGGAAAGAGAACATACTGTAACTCGGTTCAGACCTCGCGGCTTGAGATATTTCATTTTCCTTCACCGAGTCTTTGCTCTCAGCTGGTATATCATCATGGAGGCCAGGTTCATCGTTTTCTTGCACGCTTTCAGGGTGACCCTCACTGATATCAAGGCCCGCCTCCAAACATTCAGCCTCCAATTTCTCGATGTCCGCTTCAATTATTTCGATTTCCTTTCGAACTTCCATTTCAAGGGCTGCATAATCTTCCAGAAAGTTCTTTTCGTTTTCACCAAGTTCTATGCCGACGTGCGATCTGGATATCTGTGCCGATTCAAGATGGTCTCGCTCAAGCACCAGATTTTGATGTCGTTCCATAGCAAGATCCATGTCGCCAAGCCGGGATAAGTAGCTAATTCGTAACGGGTTCTCCTCCATAGATTCGGGGGAAATTCCAATAAGAGAACTTCTGGTAGAAGATGTTGCACTGCCCACAGCCGAGTAGATTTGTTCAGTATTGAAAACTGCTCCGGGGAACAGCTCTGCTTCGACGGTAGCCAGCTCAAATTCAGTCGCATCTAGGGACTCTTCCAACCTAGTGTAGTCATACTCAGACTCTCCGTAATGATCTCTAGCAAGTTGCATAGCGCTGTAATAGCCTTCTAAGTCGGGGCTCTGGGAGAATGGAGAGAGGGTCGGAGAAACCACCGAAGTGTAACGACTCTCTCTCACGTACTTCATGAATGCCTCGTCAGCCGAAGTTTTGGCTGTCTGCTTGTCATTGAGATCTTTACGTTTGTTTCGCAGATCAGAGCGTAACCTCAGGGCTTTTGTTTGAAGGGATCGTAGCCTCTTCCATTCTCTCTCCGCCCGGCCTGGGTTGCTGGAAAAATTTGGCCTAATATTTTTTTGCGATAGAGCTCTCTCTATGGACGCAAGCCCGAAACTTTGACTCGCGGTGGGACTTTCGTGGTGTTCTGTTTGGGAAATTGCCAGCTGTCGCCTAGGTGACGAGGTTCTGCTTGTTTGGGTTGCCGAAGGCATTATTCCGCCATACTGCCCTTCCTCGTTCAAAGGGCCAACCAAAGCCTCCAGTGTGGAGTGAGAGGAGCCATCTCTCCGCTCACTGTGCCCAGGCTGCGAAATTATGCTCCTCCCCCCATCCATTGCTTTTTTGGACGGAATCTCCTGAGTGTTTGCGGATACCGAAGATGACCGAGTGGCATCACTGCTGCTATTTCCTGAGTTTGTAGAGGCAGGAGATAGTGATGAACGTTCATGGGGCAGAGGCAGTCCTTTGATGGGCTTCAGTGGTCTGTTTGCTGGCAACTGGCCACCAGTGCCACCGTGTGCAAACCGCATACCAAGACGTTGGTGTCTCGGTCGTCCAATTCTATACCCTAGTTGCAATTGTTGCAGACTGCTGTCTGCCAACGAGTTGTCTTCCGCCATGTGGGCATTTTGCTGTTTTTTCCGACGAAAAGGGGCGGTCTGCAAGTGTGGCTATTTCTGCGAAAGGCTTCCAGGATGGGAGTGGCTTCCTACATTGCTGCTGTGCTGCAAAGAAGGCGGTGGGCTGTCTTTTATGAGAAATTGCATGGCTGTCGCTCGCCCGACTCGCTAGTCAGCCTCCCTTCTGTCCCGACGTGCATGCTTTGGCACACATGCCTGCACGGAGGCTGCTGTTTTACAAAGCGGCGAGCCCACCCCACGTCCAGAAGGATGAGGATACTCTGAAGGTGCGCGCACCACGATAAGAACCCCTGTTGATAGCGAGCTCCAGAGCTTCTTTTGCAGTAGCACACCCGCCTTCTGCAGCCAATCAGTAGTAAATCTATCCCGCCTGACCGGCTAAGAGCTGGAACGATTATATGTGGTGGCAGATGCTTCGAGGTGGGTGCATGGTGTCAAAGATCAGAGTGGAACTCTCCATTGCGGCTCTTTCCCTCCCATCTATTTGAAGATGGGCGGGCCGGCAGTAAATTGGAGGCACACGGAAATTTGGCACCGGCGAACATCCATATGGGTGATGATTGATGAGTGCTGGCCGTCTCAAGATGTCTTCTCGAAGTAGCAAAGGTAAAGCTAAAGTTGCTACCCGGCGCAGCGACCAAAATGGTTGGTCTGATTGGTATTGGGATGAGCCCAACTACCAATATTACCGCACACGACTGGGTTCTAATGGTACGTACTGCAAGATTCCCTGCGGTAACCCTTGACTTTTCAAAACGTCACATAGGGGTTTGCTTCGAGCTCACGACATTCCAGGTACCTACGAATACGATTACAGCCGACCAACCGAACATTCTTCGTCTACGGCAGCCCCACGGAGCCCTGGAAACGTTGGTTCCTATGCCAGCGGGTCTGCAAATACAGACACCCCCTTCGAAGAGGCTCAAGAATATACCCATAAAGAGCAATATTCCGGTACAGAGTCTGCATCGGTGAATAATCTGTCAGACCAATTAGGAAGTGTCTCAATAAATACTGGGCAAAGACCAACAGTGCAATCATCATCGTCATACAACAGTCGTCCATCCGTTCCATATGCTCCCACCCCAGAGTCTGCAGGTAAGCTGTTTCCAGTTGTTTGAGACCACTTGCTGATAGAGCGCATTTAGAATATGGTAATTCCCAGCCCATATCGATGAATACAGGACAACCAAGACATGTACCTACGCCTAGTCAGAGCTACTACTCGTCATCTGCTCCTGCGAGCGGCTCTACCGGATCATACGCTGCTAAGCCCTCTACGAGTATGGGTTACTCCTACATTTTCGTGCTAGCAGTTCACTGATTTGAACAGGTTCCATTGCTGAGAGCACAAATCCTCCGTATTACCAACCTTCTCAATTTCCCTACGGCGGAGGCTATGGAACGGGCTCTTCATATGGTGAATCTTCTGGCTCTTACCTCGCGTCCAATTCCGGTAAGAGTTCCACAAGATCACAAAGAATCATAAGTCTGATAAATACAGCAACGTACAAGGGCACCGAAACGGGGGAAGCAAGTGGTAGCGGCGCAGAAACTCCCAAGTCTTCTTACAAAACCATCAGGGGGACTTCAGGGAAGGAAGAAAAGTTGGACCCAAGTACGCTGTCTAGACTCGATCATGTTTACCGGTTCTAAACATTATTAGGGTACAAGCTTATGAATTCTAAGTACTTCAAGCGCTTCCAAGTATGGCTCCCATGTCTTTGAAGACTAATGCAGCCCAGCTAACCTGGGACATTTCAAAGGTTTTCAAGGTTCTTTGGCCGGAACCCCAAGGAGAGGGTGCTACAATTGTCACAAGTACAACTTTGGGAGAAAATAAATATGGACAAAAGGTGTACTCCTCCATTCGTCGCTTCATCATTATTGCCTCTGGAAGCGGCCATTCCCAATGCGTGTAAGTTTATGGACCTAAGACTTTATTGTGTAGCTAATCCGGGAGGCCCATTATGACATACCAGCATCAAGGGACAATGAAGAGGGGCGTTAATCGGGCTGACCACGCCATAATTTACACCGGCAACCAACCTCCCCAAGAACTTACAGGCGAAGACTTACTTGGGAAAGCCCCCATTCGAATGGTGCCCGACTCTCATCGCGATAAGTTGGGTAACGATTCTCGGATTAATTACGCGAAGATTTATACCGTTGAACACAACGTTAAGGTCCTGTTCATCGGGACGATCGCACCAGAGTTCCAAGCTAGATTCGTCACCGACTTCGATGCTACCTACAATAGTCGGGCAAGTTAAGAGGGAATGGTGATGGACTCTGGTCGGCGAAATGGTTGCGTCCAACCTTGCTTTGGCGGGGAGCATGAGCTCTATGTGGCTCTCGCGATTACTAGATCGTGATTGCCAAGGACATTTATACGTTTTCTTTACAAGTTTAGCCAGGGATGGCAGTCTGCCCTCCGATTTTGGCAGCAAATGGTGCCCGGCACACACACGTTTACGAAAGGCTCGTCGTCTCTTCGACTTGACCTTCGCATTTTCTTTAGTTTCAGGCACACGATATTTGTTTCATGGAGCTTATGTAAATGATAAAAGCCCATATGTACGGGAAGGCTTGCTCAAGTTGCTCGGAAGGCCGCTGCTGTTCAATATTCTCCGTACGATATTCTCAGGTTGTTGTTCCGAGCGTCACAACATATTGTATTCTGTGAACAGTACATTTCTTCCCATGCATTTTTATTTAGTTGGGGCGGAAGTAAATATACGTTATCTATGAGAGAATAAATGAAGCGAAGAACTCTTCTTGAGGTATTTCAAGACGAGTTCGACAACTGAATCCTCCTTCAAACTTTCCACCAACGAAATCAGGGTAGGTCACGTGTAATCTAAATAACGATGCGGGCATGGTGAAGCTATGTTTGCAGATGATTTTCTCTGGTGGAACTTTGCAAGCAGGCCGTATCATTGGTTATAGATAGAGGATCTGCCATATCGCCGCAGAATGACTCTCGCAATGTGGGAGAATGAGTGGGGAATCTATGAATTACTCTAGTCTAGACTGGGTAGTATGCATCAAAACCCCCTTCCAAATGCACCTCCCATAATTACATTTTCTCGTCTATGCCCAGGATCTGTCTATATATACACCAAAACCGCTCCTCCTACAATCAATCCTCTTCCGTAGTTTACACGAACGACACAATGAAGGGAAGTAGATTACAAGTATCTCTTTTCTTCCTTCTCGTCATAAGCTTGCACCTGGTCGCCGACCTGGAACTCGAACCAGTTCAAGAAGCCAATACCGCATTCGCTGCCTTTCTTCATCTCCATGACGTCTTTCTTGACGTTTTTCAGGGAAGCAAGGTGTCCTAGTTGCGTTGTCAGTGAACTTGTAATCGAGATGAGGAGAAAGGGGGAAACATACCATCAAACACCTTCTCGCCTTTCCGCATCACCCTGATCTTGGCATTCTTCCCGATCGTCCCGTTCCTAACCTTACAACCAGCAATGTTCTTCTGCTGGCGCCCCTTGACCGTAATCGAGAAGACCTGCGCAATTTCCGCTTCACCCAGCACCTTTTGAGTGACAAGCGGAGGCAAGTGCTTGCTCAGTTCAGCCTTAACCTCATCGACCAACCGATAAATGATGTTTTCACTGATGATGCTAACCTTGGCTTGCTCAGCCGCGCGTGAGATATGAGGATCAACTTCAGTGTTGAAGTTAACAACGTGGCCTTTGGCAGCTGCAGCGTGCTCGACATCGAATTCGGAGAGCTGACCAACGCCAGAACGGAGGATGTGAGGTTGGACTTCCTTAGTACCGAGTGCAGCAATACTGTCAAGAACTGCTTCGACGGATCCACTAACGTCGCCCTTGACGATGAAGTAGACTTGCTTTGCCCCGCCTGGCTTTTGCTCGGGAATTGCGTCAAGCTCGACTCCCTGCTCCTCTGCTTCAGCTTCTGCCTTTTCGCGCTCTCGCTTTTCTTGCTCGATTCGGCGGCTCTCGTTGATGGCTTCCATGTCCTCGGCCAATCTGTCGCGCTCGTCTCTCTCGTTACGGTAGTCAATGACACTCTTGGCTTTCTGTTCATCAAAGGCTTGGAGAACTTCATCGCCTGCGAGTGGCTGTTCACGCCAGCCGTCAATCTCGACTGGTGTTCCTGGACCGGCTTCATCAATCTCAAGGCCTGCTTCGTTGCGGAGGCAGCGAATCCTAGCCCAGGTCTTGCCTGCCACAATAAAATCACCGGGTCGCATGGTTCCTCTTCGGACGAGAACCGTTGCTACCTTGCCCATAGATTTGATACTTGCTTCGAGAACCCAGCCTTCAGCTTGACCATCGGTCTCGGCTCGCATATCGAGAATATCTGACAATGCCACAGCAGCTTCTTCTAGTTCATCCATGCCCTGGCCAGTCTTGCCACTGACACAAACCACTTGTGTATCTCCGCCGTAATCTTCGACGTCAACACCATGGCGAGCGAGATCTTGCTTGACGCGATCAATGTTCGCCTCTTCTTTGTCAATCTTATTGATAGCTACCATAATCGGCACATTCGCTCCTTTCGCGTGTCGGATGGCCTCAATGGTCTGAGGCTTGACGCTGTCGTCTGCTGCAACTACCAAAATCACAATATCTGTAACGACAGCACCTCGCTGGCGCATATTCAAGAAAGCCGCGTGACCAGGAGTGTCTAAGAACGTAATGGTTTTGCCAGAAGGCATCGGTACGGAGAAAGCTCCGATGTGTTGCGTGATTCCACCATGTTCTGTCGCAGCCACAGATGACTTTCGTAAGTAGTCAAGGATTGTCGTCTTTCCGTGATCAACGTGCCCCATGATTGTAACGACGGGAGGCCTCGGAGGTAGGACAGATGGATCTACCGCTGGCTCTCTCGCTTTCAAATCCTCCGAGTCGCCGCGGTCAATAATTGGGTCATAATTATACTCCATAGCAATGAGGCCAGCATTTTCTGAACTCAAGATGAAATCGTGATTTGTCTCCTCAAATCCCAACTCTTCCATCTTCTCAATAAAATCCTCTAGCCGGATTCGCAGCGCAACCGCCAAATTGGCTACGCTGATGTACTCTGGAAGAATGATTGGAACCGCTTTTTTGACAGCCTTCTCACGCTTTCGTTGTTTCTTCATCTCCGCACGCTCCCGGGCTTCTTCTCGAGCAGCATCCTCAACCTCATCCTCGAATGCGAATTTCTCGCGCCTTTTGGCTTTATCTCTGTCCTTGCCTTTAGGCTGCTTGCCATAGCTTGGTTGGGCTGGTTCAGCTGAAAATCGTGAGCTCAGCCTTCTCCCTGAAGCTACAGCTGGTGGTGGTTCATAGTCGTCCTTTTTGGGTTCGACTTCCTTCGTCTCTTCATGTGTGGCGGACCGGGTGCCTCCTGAACTTAAAGGACTCCATGACACAATCTTATCGGGGATGTGCGGACTATCTGGCCTAGCTCGTTGCTCTTGAGATTCCCATTGCTTGAAACTTGCTTCCAAGGGCTGCTGTGGTACGGCTTGCTGTGCGGCTTTCAAAATCGACTCGCCTCTACCTGTTTCAGAGGGAGGATTCGCATTGAGATTCAACCGGCGCTCTGATTGAAAAGGAGGAATGTATCTAGCATCCAGAGGATGAATCGCAGATTTGCCGTCTAAGGGTGTAAAACGACGGAATTTGGCTTCCTCTTCTCTTTGAGCGCGACCTTCTGCAAATCGATCCACGGGTTTCACTGCTTCCTTGGCTTCGGCCTCTATATCGGCCGTTCGCCTCAATTGAGCCCACCCAGACTCATCCTCTCGGGTTTCTAATGGCAGAGGCGGTAATGGACCGTCGCCCATCACATGATGCGACACCGACCGCATGTGCCTAATTACAGGACCACCACCTCTTGCATTTTGTGCTTCCCTGGCCTGCTCTTTTGTAAAAGCTTGCCGTTCTCGATAACGCCGCTCCTCCGCAGACATTTGAGGAGAGTCAGGACGGCCTGCGCGAGTGGCTCTTGGCCCATATCCCGTACGTATAGAAACCGGCCTCTGCTGTGCCTTGGCAGCTGCTTCCGCATCGATTTTCTGTTTCCTAGCGGCCTCTTCCATTGCGCTATCTCTCGCTCGTCGTTCATGTGGCGAAAGCGCATCTGCTGCTGCCGTCTCGGTTGGACCAGCCTCTTGCGACCTCGCGGCTGGTATGCCATCTCTACTCAAAGTCGAAGTGCCCCAGTTCGCCCCCGATTTCACAGGGGTGCGTCCTTTTCCAAATCCAGCTGGAGCCCAGGCTGCTACAGGACGTATTACACTTCTCGGTGGCTGTTCGTGTGGCGAGAGCCTATCTGTTGCTACTGCTTCCTTTGAACGGTCATCCTGCGCTGGTGCGACTGGTATGGTGTTTTCATACGGAACTAGCTCGCCCGTCCTAACCTCCTGCACAATAGAACTGTCTGACAGTTGAGCTGGCATAACATTGCTACTTGGAGTAGATGTAGACCCTTCCGACTGCCTGGCTAGTACTGGATTGCCACTCGGAGTTGGCTCATCCAAGTTTGCCCCTGGCACAGCAGACTCTTGCGCTTGCTTGGCCGGTATGTCATTGCTACCCAGAGACGGTTTGCCCCAGTTTGCTGCCGGTATAACTCCCTTCCTAGGTGGTATTCTTCCACCTCCGCCTCCACCCCAACTCGGTGTGGAACCTAATGCGCTACCCTTTCCAGCGTTTGAACGGCCCCATGTTCCTAGGCCAGGTCCTGGACCTCCACTGTTATTGTCCTCCCGTATTTCAGCTGCTTCTCCTGGGGGCTTCGAAACCGCACGGGAGGATTGTAGGAAACGGCGTTGAACATGAGATGACCGCCGAACCTGTCCAAGTCGATGCGCGCAGAAGGCGCATACCGAGGGACTCGTGGATTCCTGTGCAGTATTAGAATGTTTCCGCGAATCTTTCAGAGTTTTCTGCCAACCTTTAATAAACTTCGACCCCTCATCGTTCGTCATTGAATGGTAAGGAGTGCGTTTGGAGACTTAACTCCGTACAAATATCGATAAAAATTATACGGCGGCCCGAGTAGACCAAGACACGCTGACGTTTGATAGGGGATCCGAGCTCAGAGATCAGAGAACACGCAAATAGCCAACTGCACAACAAGGAGATCGAAATGCCTCCAAAAAGCAAAGCAAGAGCTTTCAGGGTTCCTCCTGCTAAGCCTGGAGCTCCATCGAAAACCGAACCACCAAGCCCTTTCTCGCGACCATCATCAAAGCTCCGACCCTTCATCTCGAAGCTCTCGAAAGACCATGTCTACATCACACATATCGACATGCACCCCGTCGATTTAAAGCGCAAAATCTTCCTCGTTCCCGTTCTCATGAATGTTGTCATAGTTGGTCTTATAATATGGCGTGCGAAATATATTCTGCCCTATTACATCAAGATATGCCTATCCTTAATGGCTGGCCAACATAACGAGACCACAATCGATACGACGCGAACGCCGATGAATGGTCAGGCGAAGGAGATTTTACGTCGGACCATGACATTCATGGTCGACCTGCTCATCTACGTGTTTATATGGCCATGGCCAAGGGAGTTCTTTACGGGGCGATCAAAAGGAAACCCTGTCCTATGGAGATTTGTCGTTGGGTTCAATGAGGAAGAGATCATTGTCCGCAGGAGTAGAAAATGGTTCTACCCTGAAATAAACATGCTCGAGGAAGGCACCACGCAGGATTTGGTATTCAGCAACGTTCGTCAGGCGACGGACCCTATATGGATGGGCGAGAAGACAGGATACCTGATGCTCAGCAAGGAGTGGGATTTAGACTGGAAGCTCATGATTGCTGCTACAAAACTGTGTGACAAGAAGGCCTTGGATATGATGGACGATTTTAAGCCAACGATTTTCATCCATAGTGAAGAATTTGGGTGGATGACCATTGAGTCGCCAACTGCTAGTAGCACTGAGCAGGAAGAGGAAGGACGAGTAAGTACTAAATCTTGTTCCGGGGGTTTTACCATGAAAACATCATTTTTGGAAGCATTTCACGGAACAGTGCTAATTCGTGTCACCCAGAGAAAAATTGTAGCTTTCAAGGACGAACTGACGGCTTTGGGGAAAGAAAGTCTTTTCTTCCGCTGGATCGAACTGGTCCAGTATGAATCTTCCCAGCCTGGCGGATTTGGACCGGAAAGGCAGAAGAAAACGATGCTGAAAGCAAAACAGTTGTTCGAAGATCAAGGTATTGATTTTGATAAATTTTGGGCAAAAATAGGGGGCATGCAAGGCATGCCAGGAATGGACGAGATGTAAGATATTGCCGAGTTGGCGTAAATAATTTCAACGCGCGGATACTCCCAATTCCGCGAGCTTTGCGAGACCAGCAATTCGCCTTCAAGAGCTGTTGCATACGTCGCCGAAGCTGTTTCCCTAGTGTCGTTCAAGTTTCTCTCGTGATGCTGGCCGGGCTGGCTGGATCATGCTTCGCCTGGTGGGTAGAACTCCCAATTGGGTTCTCAGGCTCATCAATGCACCTAACTTTGTCACATCTAATGGCTCTCCTATCTGGTGTCATCATACATTGGTGTATACCTTGCGGGAGTCTTGTTTTTCTAAGTTTTCGATACCAGCGTTAATTTCTTCGTGCAAATCGTTTTGCTGGTCACTCTTCCCCAGGAAATTCTTACGCTGATCGATGCCTCTTAATGCGCGCACCACCCTAGGTCGGGTCCGATATCGATCAAGGTGAAATACACTCAGTCGGAGATTGTCACCTAGTCTGTATTTATCTCTGAACCAGAAGTATATGGGGCTTGAAAGTTAAAGTCCGATCGCCTGTGTAGCCTCCTATTCAAGATTTGTGTAGCTAAGCTAGATAATGAACCAATGGCCCGATCTATTGGCCCTCGTGCACTTTGCAAATCATACTCTTTACATCGAGTTCACAATATCTGCCTTCATTAAACGTTTCAATTATAAATTTATCCAAATCCCATATTTTTTTCGACATTCCTCCTTCACTCCCAAAATCAAGAATCGACCTTCAAAGTTGCGAAAGCTCTTATACAACGTAGTCTCACCGACCAAACCCTCAAGTTCTACATAATTCTACCACCCAAGATGCTTTTCTCTCTCCTGGCAGTCTGCTTGCTGCCCACCGCTGCATTGGGTCTTGCAATTCCTTCTTGGCTAGTAAGTGCATCACACCCCTGCATTTTCACTTTCCTTCCCACTAACGAGACATTTCTCGTCGTAATAGAACCGCCCGCGAACACCATATTCTCCTCCATATTACCCACTGTCGAACTCTAGCAGCGCCGCATCTGCAGGCTCTGCAGCAAACTCGACTGGTATTTCTGCCGGATCACAGTTCACCGGCACCCAACCAGGGACCGCTGTTTCCACCTCGGGCGCTATAGCCACAGCGTCAAATTACACCAAGCCTGCAGTCAAATACCTTCCTCGGTCCAAAATATGGGGCTATCCTCCAATGTCATATCTGCCTACCACAACGCCAGCGCCATACGCCCCGGCTTCCACCCAAGCTAGCTCGCATTATGAGTGGCAGAATACTACCTCATTCACGCCATATGCGCCTGTGTATGCTACTGAGGCTTCGGAGCCAGCAGCCCAGCCTACGACCCTTACAACGAGCAGTTCCAGCACATCTTCCGCTCCGATGTATTACCAATACTCAGTCCCAGTTTCAACTTCGGAGACTGTCGCCCAGGCCGTAACATCTACGTCAAGTAGCTCCAGCAGCTCCAGCACTTATCTTGCTCCTACATACATCTACGCACCTCCCACGACAAGTTCAACCGCTTCGGCCGCGGAAGCAACGGAGACTTGCACCGATGAGGAGCCCACATCCACTCCATTTCCGACCTCGACTTCAACGACATGCATCGACGAACCGACCTCGTCTGCAGAGTCAGCAGCTGTTTCGACGAGCAGTCCTAGCTCGTCTTCCACACTAAAATTTATCTACTCAAATCCAACCACGACTTCAGCGGCAGCCCCAGTATACGCATTGCCAACCTCAATAACAGATACGTCTTGTACCGATGAGCCGACGTCCACTGTAGAATCTGCAGCTGTTTCAACAAGCACATCTTCCACGTCAATATACATCTACGCAGCCCCAACCACGACTGCTGCCCCAGTATACGCATCACCAACCTCATCAACAAGCACAAGTTGCACTGATGAGCCAACGTCCACTGCAGAATCAGCAGCCGTTTCAACAAGTAGTTCCAGCACATACTCCCCAATCTACATGTACTCCGCGGCCCCCACCACAACTCCCGAGCCCGAATACGCCGCCGCATCAACCACATGTACCGACGAATACGATTACTCCTACTCCGAGCCAACACCCGCGCCTGAGCCCGAAAGCGACTATCTCGTCGACGACCTTTACATGGGCGAAGACTTCAACGACGGCGAATTTTTCGACTAAACCAAACCTGCATAAATACCGGCGGCTAAATCTGTTTTCGCGATCGATCAATCACTTAGGTTGGGTAATGGAATAGGGAATGAAGACATGCTGCTACGAATTTTAGCGTTTAGACTTTTTGGTGTGTTGATTTCAAGAGTGTATGATGGGATGATTTCATGAAGGGTTGGTTTAATTATGTGGGTATATATACGGGTTGGGATGGTTATTGGAGTGTGGTTATATTCTGAGACTTAGCGGCATGGTCTTATCACGCTCATTATACAGTGGAGGAAGTTGTTGGAATATATTGAACATTTGGTGCTTTTGTTTACTGCGATTCTGGATTAACCCACAAGAGAAGAACTTTTTAGGGCTTTTCAAATGAAAGTGTTTCCTATGATTCTATCTTTCAACGCCATGATTTATCTGATCCCATCCCGGCACTTTTCGTCTCTGATTTACACCTTTATCCCGAAACATCTCACTACAATCTTCTCTCAAACTCAAATTTCTCATCTCTCATCTCGCC
>QGMK01000945.1:0-15020 GCA_007825345.1 Lachnellula suecica
CTGGGAGAGCTGAGACGACATGATTGAGGTCGGGTTGTGTTTAAGAGGTGGTAGGAAACGGAATATGGAGATTTAAGAGGTTTCTGGGACATCTTGAGTGGTAAAATTTCTGCGGCAAGAGAGCTCTCACCCAGCATTCACCCAGCATTTTCAAGCAGGCCCGCATTCATTTTCAGTTCCTTGTAGTAGAAAATGGATTGAATGTGTGCTTACTTGAACGCCTGATAGGACGAAACGGGAAGGCAGCATCGCGAGACATTGCCGTGAAGTTCCATGGGGAAGGGAAGCAGACGTGAGGAAACTCTTCACTAAGTATTTCGAGAGAAGCAAATTTCGATAGAGATCCAACGACAGAGCAACCATTGCTGAAAGGCTTGCTCAGTATTTGCGTTTACAAGTTGGACGAGCTGCAAGAATCAGAATTGTCAAACGAGCACAAGAAGGACATTGAGGTTTTGAAATTGAGAGTAGATGAAAGGGGAAGTTGTAGAGGAAACAGAAATATCTAAGAAAGGCTGGATAGCTAGCTAGGGCTTCGATACAACCTCAAGTTGTGAGGCCAGGACTAACTCTTGACGAAACCAAGGTCCAGTGACACCAAGCTTTCCACGCAGACAAGACAAATTCCGGAGATGAAAAAAACAGCATTGATTTCATCACTCTCACTGTGATCTGGATGCCTCGAAAATCATCGCTTCGGCCCCCAAACGACCTCAAATATTGGTCCATAACTCCTGTCCAACATCTCATCAAATAATCTCGAATGTCTTGTTACCAATCTTGGTTCCTTCCGATTCCACTTCCAGGGGATATTTGGGATTCTTCTCCAACAACTCTCCGTTCATGATACCGTGGATATAACACGCGCCAATGAATTCCCAATGCAGGCAATTCTTTTTCTGGAGGGGCCTCAAGATCACAGGAACAGTGCAGCCCCAGAGCAAACATAGTTTGTCTTTCAGTTGCGCTTCTGCAGGAGCAAGACCGAATTTACCGCCAACAGTAATCATGAACCTCCTGTTCCACGTCGCTGCCTGGACACGCCGCAGAAACTCGACAAGGGGCCGGTTCTTGATGCCTTTGGAATTGAACATTGCGTTGTGGATCTCAACATCTGTATCCAGGACAGGGTCCGGCTTTTTGTCTCTGGCAACGATGTTGAAGCACTTCTGGCAAGTTCGTTGGTACCACCCAGGAGGGCCAGCACCTTTGGGTCCTCGATCAGCTACCAAAGTCCTCCAGAAAGCCTTGGAAATGTATGGCTCGGGAGAGGCATCATCGCCGCTGCCTACATTTGGCTTTCCGGAAGACTTGGCCGCCATTTCCTGCCATGAGTGATGTATCCTACCCTCTATGGCCGCACACCCGAGCTGGTCAACCTCACCAATGACACGGCCTCTTACTCTCAATCGCAGAACCTGTTTATGGGCCTTTTCCTTTCCCAGTACTTCTGGCATTGGATTCATCAAAACACGCCCCGCTGCGCTGAAAGTTTTCACGCCAAGTCGACCGATGAGGGCATCGGCGTTTGTCCTTGAGTAGTAGTTGGAAGAGTTGCCATAAGACATATCGAACGCCCGATTTTCTATTGGATTTATCCAGGAGGGTAGGGAACGAGCGTGAGGCTCGTTTCGTGGCGGTGCCCAAGGAAGACAAATGATGTCAAGCGACTTAGATTTCTTGAAGACTTTTTCGATGAAGTCGATGTAAACTTGTTGAGTGGTAGTGTTGTACGTGATTTCGATGTCTGCAATTGGGTCCATGTTGAAAGTGTCTTTTCCAAGCTTGAGCAGCGAATAGATTGCGTCTCTGGGAACTCCCACATTGTAGGATGACAAGGTGTACACCAACGTCTCAATGGATGCCAGCCTTTCCAACTCTCCCTTTTCTGACTTCCTGAAGAGATGGGTCAGAGTCTCGACCAAATTCAGGGCTCCCGGGGCGGAGATTTCCATCTGAGTGTAAGGATTGACGTTCATTCTTTGTAGTTCATGGCGATTTAAGAGCCTGATGATATCCTCTGTCTTTTCTTCCAGCAGGAAGACAGCATCCGCAAAGTCCTGCCAATCAATTTTCTTGTGGCCGACTTGAAGGATGGCTTTCTTAGCCAAGGCAATCTCTTGAACACACCAACGACGAGTGAACCAATCTCTGGTCATCAACTTGGAGAGAGCCGACCATAACCGAATAGTGTCAACGTCCGTTATCATCTCTTCAAGCTCGAATCTGACGATTCTCTTGATGAAGGCAGGCATCCTTTGGCTCTCATCGGCTTGTTTTCCTAGCCAGACGCAGGTCATCGCCGCGTTTTCGTAGAAAATGTCCATTTGACCCATTTGGTCCTCCTTCTCGTCGAAATCCGACTGGTTGATACAGAGAGCATCCACCCACAGAAATCGAGGTTTAGTTTTATCACGCAAATGTAGTAGTGCTTCTTCCAGGTTTTTGGTGATCTTGATTTCTTTCGCAAGTTTGTGTTTTCCCTCACCCGACCATATCCTGACAGATTTGGATTTCGGTGCCTTGGGATCTCCCCATGACCAGGACAATGCATCGTATGGCGGAATTTCTCCACCTATCCGATACGGGACGAGCCAGCACATCAAAGGCAAACTAGCAGCGCCGGGAATATTGGCTGGTCTGGCAGCTCTGGGGGTTCTAGGTACGCCGATTGGCCCTTGCCTAGTCCTGGATGGAGCTGGTGGAGATGGTGTCGGTTTAGAAATCGAGTTTGGAGATGGTTTGGGAGCCGCACCGTACGGAACGTAATGGGATGGATACCTTTCGGGATTGGCTGATGTTCTAGTCGCAGGGTTGACCGAATTTCCGGACTCTGGATCGATCACCAGAAGGCGAAGCATGCCAGTGGGGTCGCCGAGTGGTGTGTATTGATATTGAGGCACAGTTACGAAGTCATCTCTGTTGTTTCTCCTCGGGCGAAGTACTCTGGTTGCCATATTGAGCGCTTCAGGGAGGAGATCGGGTGAACTTGGTGGGACACAACCTGAGGGGTCATATCTTGAAGTCAAGATCCGAGACCCTATAATATATAGCTTACAAGCAAACAGGTAAATGAAACAGATAGATCTTGTAACTAGAAACCACTTGGTACATCATGAAGAACAGAACCTCGAGAGCGTTGGAAGGCACTCATTCTAGCAACTTCACCACAACAATGAACCACTATAGCACTAGATAAATAAAGAGGCTAAAGAAAGAATGAAAAGGGGATTCCGGGTGCTGCACATGGGCATCGCAATTCTTTGGATGACTTCCAACATAAAAAAAGTCGGCTTCGATTGTAAAAATTAAGAAATTTCAAAGAAACACCATTCGCTACCAGAATCCATTTGAAATTATCAACAACGCTCCTAGCCGAGCTGAATGAAAGAAACATCAAAGCCATCCAAATGTAGAATATGACTTCTGCACAACAACAAATGCCTCTCCAAACAAGAAAGCTTCTGGATGTAGCGCAACTTTCGCGCTCTGCAGATTCATCTTGAAGCTACAAGATCTTCGACGGCTAATGGCGAACTTTGAGCAAAAGCGAATGGACATTGACAGACGCCAAAAGGGCCATTCTGATGCAAAGGAAGAAGCAACGACGGAAAAGATCACAACATCCCATTGGGCCCGTGCACGTTCTCGACCAGCTCTATGCACCTTCCCCATTTCCCATCATCTCCCCAAAAAAGCCACACTCCCATCTAAAAAAGCCACCTTCTCAGAATCCCAGACCAGCAAAATTCTCCGAATCTGATTTCACCAAACTACCAAACCTACACCAAGTTCCAAATCTTCGGAATGCGCTACCCCGCTCCATCTCGCGCCAAGCGCACATACCCAAGATCTAGAACTAACCCTTTGACGTACTGCTCCAAAGCCCGTGTATGCATTCTAAAACCGTAGGCTGGAGCCACAATGGGCTAGTGCTTTCCGAGCTTGAGCTCCAATGCTACTCTAGGCTGAGGTCTGGGGGAACGTGCGGGGTTGTGATGATGGTGAGGAGGAGGCGAGGTGGAGGTTGCATTTTTGGCTTGAGTGGAGTGGGTGCGGGGGCTGCGATGCGATCGATCGGTATTGCATGCAATGGCGGAAAAAAGAAAACGGATTGAGGCGGTTCTTATGTTGTGTTGCGAGGGCTGAGATCAGTGTGAGCTGAATGAATAAGCCGGGACGATGGAGAGAGGGGGAGAACGGATGTTGTGTTGGGTTGCAAGTTGCGATTGCGAGGACAAGGGGTGGAATGAAGGCGAGGTCACAAGATTCTGTGGCACAAGATCTCTCAAAACTCCGTTCATTTTCAAAGTCGCCATGATACTATGTGTATCTATCTGAGACGTTTGCTGAAGTCATCATTACTATTCCTAGTGTAATTCCCAATTCCTCCGTATGAAGCCGAATCTGAAGGATAGATAAAGTCGTGCCTGTATGTAGCCCGGCCCAGCCTTCTAAAATAACTCCATTGCAAGATCCAAGTCGTAAAAGGAAGTAATGAGCCCCCACAAGCCACCTATCCCGCCGAAGAAACGCGATCGCCAATCTCATTGATACACAAAGTAGATTGGTGGAACCTTCGTCCGTGGAAAGTAAGACAAGTCCTCGTGGCGGCGCCCACTTCCCAGAAACATGTGTACACCAAAACGCTTAAATTAACGCTTCAAAACAAAATACGCTTTATCTAGCTAGAAAAGAGGACGAGAGACAAAAGAAAATCCGTGTGCGGCTTTTGGTTCGGTCAACGAGCTGGTATCGTGGAGACGATATTGGTTGCAAAGGTGCTAAAGGAGTGATCTGCACGTGTGATACACATGCGAAGGTACAATATGCAGGCCGCGATGAAGGGAATATGCAGGAGTCCGTCCAGGCCAGGCAGCTGAGGACAAGATGTTCCCCAGTACTCCCTCAGGCAACATCCCACAGCGCGGAGCTGCATGCATTCTGAGCGATCCCGTCGACGATGTTTTTCTCACAGTCGATGTGATGAATACTGCGAACGATGCTTTGGTTGCCTCAGTCGATTTGGTATCGAAATTATACCACGATATTGGCGTTGTTCCTCTTTCCGAGGAGGCTCCATCTCTGCTTCTTTGGCTTTGGCTCCTGTCTTGTAGTCGCGACGGGAGATTTCATCAGGGTTGGAGGACTGTCATAAAGGGGTGCCTCGCCAAGTTTTCGGGTGGTACTTGTGTGTAACCGTGTGAAAATGTCCTTCTCGGCATAGACAATAGGTTGTGGCCGTGACATGCGGTTGGAATTATGGGAATTTGTCCGGACGCTAGCGGGCCGTCGTGGGATGTGGTAATTATTGTTGGGTGCGACGGAGATCTCGAGATGGTCTTCAGAGTCAGAAGAGGTGCTGTTCCCGGAACTGACCGCTGGAGAGACGTCTGTAAGTGTTAGAGATGTGCGATTCGGAACAGTGGAGGAAATGATGACTTACCTTGGCTGTGCATATTCGAAGCCAAAGGAGAAGGACCAACACTTGGTCCAATGCCAGAATCGTGGTACGAGTGACCTCTGGACTGTCTCTTTCTCTTTTGGGCCGGTTCGTGCGAGTAATAAACATCTCCACCTCGATCAAACCATGTTGGGTTGTAGCTGCTGTAACTGCTGTTCCTTGGAAGCGGGGGAGCTCCAGAGCTGGGTCCGGCAGCAGAATTGAGGTACGACGTTGTTGAGAGCGTGCTTTGTGTCCGGCTGACAGCCAATTGACTCCTCCGTTTGTGGTGTTCCTGGATCTTGGGTCGATCCTCGTGTTTCCAACTCGACGGAGCGCCGCTCAACGCATCCACGGCTGCGTGCGTGGGTACATGCTTGTATGGTGCCTTGACGGGAACCTCCTCCTTCTCTGCGACCTTTGCCTTGTGCGCCTTGGCTGCCTTCCTGGACAGCGAGATCTTTGAGAATACCGACATCGTGGTTGTTTATTGTGTTGACGGTTTGTGAACGGAAGAGGGTGGCGAGCAGGGCGATGATAATAAATGACTGCTGTGCAAGCTGACCACGCCGCACACAATGCCGTCTGTTCTTTACCAGTGAATGAATGGTAGATCTTGTTGATGTGCCTAATGTGGGGGGGAATTGTTCAGCGGTACGGAATAGTAGGTCCTTTTCCGGAGAAAGTTGGTCTTAGTGTTATTATGTATGAGCTAGGGCGACGCCGTCTCGACCTGCGGATGGTTCGGGCTTCGGATAGGAGATCTGGACAGAATAAACGCGTTCCGTCAATAATAAAGCTGTGACGAATTGCTTAGCAGCAATGTTAGATAGATGATGGCTCGATGTTGGAAGCAAAGCGACACTATCGAAATACTATGAAGCGAGGGGCGGGAGCGCTGATGTGAGGATGAGATGCGACTAACAACGAATTGACAAGTTGTCTTGGCGCGCAGTTTGAAAGGCAGAAGAAAATTTGAAGGATGAGGGGAGCGGGAGACTTTAAAGAGGATCAAGCAAGGTCTTGAAGAAAGGCTCGCGGTTGGGTTTGGAGTGCGGATATCTGGCACAATACGAGGCGTAGCTGCAAGTGCAAGTACAGATGCACCAAGCTCAGTAAGGCAGGACTCGGAGTAACTTTTTTAAGAACAGTCCCACGCTCGTTCGCAACCACGACAGCAATGCAGGTCAGCCGCGTGGGGCGAACTCAACTTTCAGCTGGGTGGGAGTGAGGGCGAGGGCAAGAGGGTGAGGTGCTAGCGGAGGCTCGGAAGGGAAGGGTAGAAAAAGGAAAACATCCTGGCTCCGCATGGATGCTTGATGCTGATGCCCCTGCCATGCAGCCATGGCGACTTGGGCCTGCAAGAGGAATAGCGCAGGCTTGCAGAGCTCTTCTCGCAGGCTTGCCACTTTTTGTGCAGCCCAGGCTACAGCTTTTGGGAGGATCGTGAGGAACTAGAGATTGTCATCTTGGCCTTACCTGTTGCTGGCATGTTGCGTTCAAGTGAACGGCTGGCTCGTAGAGAGTCAAGACTCCCAATAACTCCTCCTGGGGAGAAAACATGGTTGAAAGTACAAGTGCACCCAACACGTGTGGACCCAAACGTGCTGGCCAACAAAGTGTTGGGTTCCAACTTTCAAATATCCCATCCACGGTGACGGATACCGTCGTGCAGCAGATATCAAGGGTCTCCAGGGATTTCGGCGCATGCTGAGATGCGGTTGGTGGCATGGAGGAGAACAGAACAGAAGGGGCTAGGAGCAGACTGTAGCGAGGCGTCAAAACTTTAGGGGATCGACCGCTCGTGTCTATTTCAGGGGGGCCCGGCGACCGAACCCACTGATTCTGGCAAAAGTGTGTGCACTCGATACAGCCCCTGCGTATATCAAACCCACCAACTTTATCAAGGAAAACTCTTGGACTACATAAAAGAGTGGACTTCCCATGCCATCATTCGACAACGAAAGCACTCTGATCTCCTAAATCGCCTCAAGCCAACCTTGCTCCCCCAGGATTCCGAAGTGACAAGCATTTGGTCTTGGTTGCGGCCTGTCCTTCAGATCTTGGACAGCAATACATGTGTGTAGCACTGTGGCACGAAGACACGCGCGCGGGATTCAGACTCGATTGCAAGTAGCGGACAAAGCTCTTTGGTTACAGCCTTTCGGTTTTAAGCCGTTGCCGGCTGGTAAGTGGAGGCTGATAGCTCTGCTCTGTAAGCTCAGATAGATAACAGCGGCGCTCTCACATGCGGCATCGATTGTATCACCAAAAGGAATTGTGGGTTTCCTGTAAGGTTAAAGCAGTTCATTGGAGCTCGAAAATTGAGATATTGGAATTGGTGCAATTCCAACATGCGCTGTCAAACACGGCTGACATGCAGCATTGGCGGAACCCTTTGTGATCGAGACCTCACGAGAACGGGCCTGCAAATGTCGTCCCGTCAGACCACCATGTGGTTTGGCTGCTTAGAAACGGAGAATATCCCGTCTGATACCTACCGTCATTCTCTATCGGGAATATGTACTGAAACGCGGGCTTTTGTATCTAGTTTAGAAGTGGTGCAGTTTAACGAATTGGGCAAGATGGCTTGATGCCAACAGCATTCTAAACTCCACGCATTGGCAAATGGATTCAGCCCAGCCCAAGGCGTCAGACTCAAGAACGATAGCATGCTTTTGGTAAGGTTGGCGGAACCGCGATAGGATGTTGCGGGTATTATTTCTCGCGCCTCTGTATGACTGCAGCCTCATGCCGTTTTTCACTGTGGGTAAGAAGAGAAGTACTACATTCTAGAATACAGTATCGGAATCCTAAAAACGCTGCACCCTTACTTGCATTACAATTTCCAGATCAGCAACGTGTTGAATTTGAGTTTTATTTTCGTCGCTGGCTGATTTGTGATGCCTCAAAACCCAGCTGTTCAAAATTGCAGCCTCTTATCACGGCCAACTGCATCTCTAATCATCCTAGCTGAAGATCAATAATTTACCCTGCCAAGTGGATTCTCGCAAGGATTGTTGTGCATAGCGCCGATTAAGCCGACACCACATCTTGCTGGTGGTCCGCTTTGACCACTGATACACAAGGCAGATCCGACGGTTGTTTTATCTGTTCGATATTTCAAGGTCGAGATGGCTTTTGTTTGAAGTTTGCGGCCGCCACCTTGGGGACAAAATCCGTGAGGCTCGCTCGTGCTCGTTTCGAGTTTCAACTGCTGGTAAGACCTTGGAACTTGACAGCCTACCAAGTTCCAGCAAGCGAAGAGCTGCAAGTCATCGAAGGATTCTGCAGGAACTGTTTCACACCGACTCAGAGATAACGTTTTTACGTTCAACCTCAGCTCGTCCTACATAAAGACCTCCTCGTGTCTCATGTGAACTTGAAAGCCTTCATCCTCTTCAGCTCACGTTATACGGAATCACGGTTCAGTATCTTCGTGACGCTGGACTGCGTCCACCAACTCGTTTTATTCAATAATACTGCACAACCTTATGCATGCAGCATAGTGGACTCGATTCCCAGATACCGTTCCCTCGTCCTATGGTAAGCTAGCCTGGACCCGATCTTGCGCTCCACATCACAAGCCTCTATGCAAGCCTCAACCTCTCAAAACACTCCGAGAGAAACGTGCCGCATGATTTTGTCGGAGTTTTCGTGGAGGCGTGGAGCGGTGTATCTGAGCTCAACCGATACGTCCTAGTTCCCTCTGATAGGTACATGTAATAAATTTTGCAGCGTTTGCTTGAGGCTGGGATTTATTGTTGGCCCCCTTATTGTTCTATGCATGGGGGAGATAGTGGCATTTTGTCCGCTTAAATATCCCTCTCCAAGTTGCGCTACTGTTAGTAAATAAGGAATGTGGCGTTATGGCGCTCTCCGTAGAGTAATGCCAATGCGAACGTGAACGCTACATTATTCAGGTACTGGAGGATTCCCGGTCTTGTTTGATTATTCTGGAACACTGGAATTCTCTTTGAAAATGGTTAGCTTTTTGCTGTCGTGTGGAGGATCTTTGAAAAGAAGGGGCCATCGGCCTTTGATATAGACGTTTGACCCTTCTCGCGGCAACATGGCTGATGCGTTGCGGCTCAAAAAGATCGACATGGGCTCCCCCTCCTTGAGAGTGAGGGGCGCGCCGTTCCCCACGTTCCTCACGTTCCTGGTACTTTCTGCAGCAATGAACCTTGACTTTCGAGTTGCAGATATATCCAGGAACCAGAGCCTTCCTGAAGTCAGTATTCAAGGGCAGACTACTTATTCAAGAAACCAACGGGAATCGGGATATATGCTCCTCCTACCTTTTATTCTACTAAAAAGTGTTATGAAGTAGATCAGCGGCAGAATAAAGTGAAGGTTCATGAAAGCAAAGTTACTATCTCTACATTCATGTCACTTTTTGTGTCATCTGAAATGAATTCCCAAAACAGAAAGATTGAGGGCATTCGGATCAAGCCGTTCTTAAGCTATTGGGCAAACCAGGGGAAGAACACTACGAATACCGCGTGCTATTCTGAAACAGAATGACGCATTTCTGGGCCATTTCAGTCCGAGGTTGGTTTGTGGATGCTTCAATTCCATCCAATCAACGCGTGGAAGGACTTATATTTAGTTTTTTGCAGCACCACGTGACCAACATCAACATCAATTGTCAGGAGTTGCGCAAAAGGGGGCGGCTCTTCGAAACAGGAGCGCAACAATAAAAACACATCGCTGTGAATATCTCTTGCAACAAGAACGCCGCGCCTGTCTCCGAGGTCTGCTGGCGCGCCCGGTGATCAATCTGTCTATCTGTTGGTAGTGGCCAAGATCTTCAAGCGAGAGGCTCCTCCTCGTTTTGCCGGGCGCATCTTCAATCGCCTCACGTCAACGCCAGCGTCATTCGCACCTCCCCCCTCGACGACCACGCCGCCGACACACGACCCCCCGCACACTCGGCATCCACGCAGATACATGCAGGTGAGATCCTTCTGATCGCTCGTTGGCATCGCATCGCACCCCTCGACACGCCTTCACCCAGCCCAGCGCTCGCGACCTCGGCCGCAGCTTCGATCGAAAGTGGCGCTCCTCACGGTCCTTACCCAGAGCCAAACTCCGCTCTCCCTCCAGCAACACCTTGAAATTGCGCCCGACATCCTGAACTGTTCTCCTGAGGAACTCGAGGGGGAACTACAACCTTTGATTATGGCACAAGCGGTGCCTGACCCTCCGCCGAACAACAAGAAGAGAGTGAAGGTCTACGAGTTGCGCAACAGCGACTGGTTCGATAGGGGCACCGGCTTTTGCTTGGCCGAGTACTTCATTGTATGTTTCCCCCCGCGTCGCATAGAACATCTATGAGTGTCTGCGCGTTATCCTCGCGCTGCGCATTCTGCAGGAGCCTTTCGCTGACGTTTACCGCGTTTTCAGGACGATGTCACACGCCAAGAAATCCCGCGAGTTATTGTGAAGTCGGAGGATGAGCCGCTGCGCGTACTCTTAGAGACGAAGATACACAGAGAAGATGGCTTCCAGAAGCAACAAGGTATACATAATCATGCAATATGCGTTTGCTTTCGGGGCTGACGGGTGCCAACAGATACCCTTATTGTGTGGACGGAGCCTGCCACTGGCATCGATATGGCCCTTAGCTTTCAGGAAGCTGAGGGTTGTGCTTTAATATGGTAAACATCCATTGTTTACTCTCATGCGACGAGAACAAAAGTGAATGCTAATCCGGCTGATTCATAGGAAGTTTGTCAGTGGAATCCAACAGCAGCTGATGATGGGTGGCCCAGGTAAGCCGGAAGACTTCTATTTTCCCTGCCCCACAGCACAATGTCTATATTGGACCATTGCTAACATGACCTGCCTCCAGATGATGCCTTGGACGACGAAATGCCTATGGAGCAATTTGCCAACTCGATTTCTTTACCATCCCCCACACTCGGTAATTTACAGGAGGTAGAAGTCCAAGTACGGAGCCTCAGTATTACCAATGGTGGTCGCGAAGCTATGATCAAGTTCGTCACCTCCGAAGACTATATAAAGCAACTGATCCCTCTTGTGGAGATGGCCGAGGATATGGAGGATTTGGGAAGCCTGCACCGGTTGTGCAATATCATGAAGACTTTTATTTTGCTGAACGAAAATTCGATGATGGAGTTGGCGGTTAGAGACGATTTGATTCTCGGCGTCGTTGGAGCTCTCGAATACGATCCGGACTTCCCAAGTCACAAGGCCAACCATAGACACTGGCTTAGCAAGGAAGGAAGGTACAAGGAGGTGGTGCGGATCGAAGACGATGAGATTCGAAAGAAGATACATACGGTATATCGATTACAATATTTAAAGGACGTCGTGCTGGCCAGGATTCTCGACGACCCTACCTTCTCCGTCCTGAACGGCTTAATATTTTTCCAACAAGTTGATATTGTTCAGCATATCCAGTCAAACCCAACTTTTCTCAAGGAGTTATTCGGCATTTTCAGTTCTCAGGAGACAGACCAGGAACGCAAGAAAGAGGCTGTTCTGTTTATTCAACAGTGTTGTGCCATTGCGAAAAACTTGCAGCCACAGGGCCGAAACACGCTGTACAATAATTTCTTGGGTCATGGCTTATTATCTGTCATAAACTTCGCGCTTCGACACAGCGATGTGGCTGTTCGAGTTGGTGCAACAGATGTTCTGGTTTCCATGATTGACCATGATCCTCAAATGATTCGCCAGACAATCTTCAGACAGATGAACGAAAAGCAAACACCTTTGACAGATTCGTTGATCGATCTTCTTTTGGTAGAAGCAGACCTTGGAGTTAAGGCACAGATTGCGGATGCGATCAAAGTCCTTCTGGACCCTGGCTCGCAGAACGGTCCTCTAGAATCTCATGGCAAAGCGGGAGGAGAATTCGCCGCGAGGTTAAGGCCTAGCATAGATCCTCAGCAACAGGAGCTTGTCAAAGACTTTTATGATGATTCGGCGAAGAAGCTTTTCAAGCCATTGGTGGATTTGAAAGACAGAGATAATATGGATTTCAGCGTTCATCAGGTATCTCTGTTCATCTACCTGATTGAGATACTTTGCTTTTTTGTCCGACAACACACACACCACAGCAAGTATTTCGTACTTTCTGAGAAGCTGGGTCAGCGAATTGCACAACTGCTTTCGAGCCCAGAGAAATACTTGAGGCTCAGTAAGTTTCCCCATTTATGTCATATGAATCTCAATCTAACGAGCCTGGTAGCTGCTTTGAAATTTTTCCGAAATCTTGTCGGACTGCAAGATGAATTCTATAACCAGCAAATGACCCAGGGAAAGCTTTTCGAGCCAATTCTCAATTTAGTGATCGAAACCATGCCACGAGATACTCTCTTGAACTCTGCGTGTCTAGAGTTTTTCGATTTCATAAAGCGGGAGCACATCAAGAACCTAATCAGCCATCTGGTGGAGAACTACCGTGAGAGAATGAAGACCATCACATATGTGGACATCTTTCACAACTTCATCATCCGATACGATCAGACTTCAGGGTTTGCTCCTAGTATGGAAACTTCATTCCTAGACACGGAGGAGGATACACCAAAGCGAGAAACCAGGGGAAGTAGATGGGAGAACGGTATCAAGGATCTTGATGATGCTGAAGAGGCATACTTTAACACCTCTGACGATGAGGACGATATCGCTAAATCTACGAGTCGAACTTTATCGAATGGGGCGTCTCCCCTCTCGAAACCTCTGGTCGATTATCCGTCAGATGAGGAGACCGAAACGGTTGAGGGAGACACTGCGGCGAAAACACCTGACTCGTCACCTTTGAAGGATTCTGATGCATGTGTCCGGACTCCCACTTCATCGGCACCCTCTCCCCCAGAGAGGCTCTCTGAGAAGCGTCGCCGTGAAGAGGATGAGGACGATGAATTAGGCAAACTCTCGTCGTCGAAACGCCGCAATTCGAGTAGCTCTGTAGCATCCAACACGAGTAGCATTCTGAGGAGAAAGAAGAGCTTCACAGATCATCGAGGCGGGGCTTCCGGTACCAAGCCAAATAAAATTGCCATCAGTCTTTCACCAGCGATCAAAACCGGCGGCGAAAGTAACGGCGGAGCAAAGAACAGCAGAGAGAGCCCATTTTGAGGCAGAGCAGTCATTTCACAACCGATAGCACAGAGGACCGACGGCGCCTTGGGTGGAGTTTGGAGTTATGGACGGTATATTGATGTTGATATGACAAGACAGAATGACATTTGGCGGGCTGGCTTTTGCATGCATGGGCTCAACATAACGAACAATATCAGTGGAGGAATGGATGGACTTGCTGGCACATGCGAATGCACACACCTTGTATTATAGTTGGGAAGTATCTGGGTGGGGTGCACATTGAGTGAAGTGAAGATGATACCGGTCTACGTATGGCCATGTGGCGTCGTAGATTCAATGAGATGATTTTAGCGCAGAGGTATTTCATGTATTGTGATTGAGATGCTGTTTGGTGGTAGTTAAAAGATACCTCTATGAATGCGTAAAGTAAAGATTCGCACATGCCGACAAACTCAAAAAAGGGGGGGTCTCTCAGCCTTAGCCTCGCCCGCCACAGGACCCGCCCTCCCACATTACACGCTAAACGCGTATGCCGGCAGCTATTCTAAGCTTGCCTTATGATCACCGTGTTCATAATTTCAGAACCCCATTGCGCCCCAACAACACGACGACCATCTCCACTCTCCTTCTGCGGTTTCTTCCCCCAGAATGTATGAATAAATACAGCTGTGTCCTTTTGTTGAATGCGCGCGGCGCTGCTCGGATGTTGGACTACTAATACTGCCTTTCTTTAACGCTGTAGTGGAGTGGAAAGCTAGAAACGGTGTCCTATATTTACGATTGAGGGGAATATGGCAGATATCTTGGAAATTCCGTTGAGGCTGCTGGGCAATGTGATTGAGTATGCGAGGGAGACACCGGTGCCAGTGTTGTTGGCTATTCTTGCTGCAACTGCAGTCTCTACGTTCCTTTTCGTACGCTCCCAATTCGCTGCTCAAGGAAAAAGCAATTGCTAACAAGAAATCTAGATTTACGCCCTCGTCTTCCTTCTTGCGCCCACGCCACGCGCCCCCTACGCTTCAGAGAAATCCTACATAACGACCACGCCCTCAGGCGCCGTGACATCTCCAAAACCGCTCCCATGCTGGCACGACGAATGGCGCGATGACGCGGCGTCCCACAAAGCTGGGGAGAAGCATACCGGTACGATTGATGCGGCGGAGGTGGAAGTCAGCGTTGTGATCCCGGCGTACAATGAGGAGGCGCGGATCCTCACTATGCTCGAAGAAGCTGTCACATTTCTCGACGCCGAGTACGGCCGCGCTCCAGGCAAGGGCAAAAGCAACGGCAGTGCTGCGAAGAGTGATGGGAGGGGTATCGGGGGTTACGAGATCCTGATTGTGAATGATGGGTCGAAGGATAAGACGGTGGATATCTGTCTTGATTTCGCGAGGAGGAATGCGTTGCATGATGTCCTGCGCGTGTGTACGCTGAAGGAGAATAGGGGGAAGGGGGGTGCGGTTACGCATGGGTTTCGGCATGTGAGGGGTGCGTATACGGT
>QGMK01000946.1:0-15022 GCA_007825345.1 Lachnellula suecica
AGGCGGGGTAGAATGAGGGAAATTAAAATGAATCGGAACCCTTCAGCTCACATGAGCTAGATGCCAATATGACGGGTAGTTTGGTGAAAGTCCATTGTTTTGAACTTACTATTGTAGAGGTTTGCTCGTGAAAAGTGCTGCTCATCCTGTTCAATTCGACCTATAAATCCATGGACTTTTTAAAGGTTTTCTAGGGCAGTTTGGCGACACAAAAATGAAAATCATTCCACAAATTTGCCCCTTTTTTGAGTGAAAAGAGTGGATTTTCTGCTGGGAAGAAGTTGCATTTCAATATCACGGTGCAATTTGTGATCTCTATGTTGGTTGAAATACATTTTTTAGTGAAGCTCGAAGTCTCTAGTCGCCGAGGACTGCATTGCTGGGTCTAAAAGTTCTGAACTGTCGGGACGAGAGACAACAGAGTTGTATGTTCATGCCCATGAATAATTCGAAGCTAACTGCTGTTAACCTTTCCGGAACGAAAAGAACTTTTGAGTTTATCAAATTTAAACCATCCCCACAAAATTCGGTCCTAAGACCAAGTCAGTTATTTGTTCCGTATCAGACTAATAATAGCTGGCGCCCGTACCCAAATTGAACGAGGTCCAAAGGTATCCAGGAGCCAGACGAAAAGAGTCGCATTGCCATACCAGAACCAAGCCGGCGAAGACAACTTCAGACTCTGGGATACAACCTTTTGTGCGTAGATTATCCTGTCGGTAGTAGCTATGGAGAAAAAGATCCCTCGGTCAGCACTTTTGCTCTGGTGACTTCTTAGCGGCGGATTTCGTACACGGTACCCTTCGAACATGTTCTTCGAATTCTTCCGCCAGGGGTGAAAAGTAAGACTCTAGGAAAGATATTAGCCCCAGCCTTTTAGTAGAACCAAAATCGCGCCTACCTTTGGGCAGCGTTCGATGTCTATCCGTCTTCAAGAAGTTGGTACCCACTTCACCGGAGATAATCTGGAATGATTTTGGTGAGTACGTATGAGTGCCAGGAGGCATATTCCATAGGATCATACTGTGAGAACCTTGACACTTGAAAAGCCGATCAGTATCTTTACGACGACAACTTCAAACTGCATCGGCGATACAAAAAGGGTAAGCAGCTCACCTAAAAGGGGCCATCTCAACACGTAGAGTGCTTGACCAGTGATGAAGTGCTGCTTTACTAGCATTGTAAGAAGCTAATTGCATGTCATTACACTTTTTTGAGATGTCTACCATGGTAAAGCTTACATCCATAGACGTAAGGAATAATTCCCCCTATAGATCCGATGTTCATAATTGTCCCACCGGAGTCTATGAGCAGTTGATGAAAGTGGTGAACCATTCGCATTGGCCCGAAAACATTCACATCGAACATTTTTTTGACCTCCTCGACATCCGTGTCAATGGCCGTCATTGTGTAGCAAACTCCTCTGCATACAATAAGTCTATTTACTACTGTAGTTATCTGGCCAAATTTATACTGACGCATTATTTACGAGAAAATCGAGATGACCTCCGGTAAGACGAATAACATTCTCTTTCAGTGCAACAACGGATTCTTCAATTGTCACGTCAAGAGGGAACGATACAATTCCGACTTCGGCCAGATGTTCAGTGGATTCAGTGGGAAGGACAGTGGCGATTGGAACAACATCGTGCCGGACATACTCCTTTGCTAATGCTTCACCAATGCCTCCCTGTCCGCACCTGAAATGAATTAGATTACATGAGGGCATCAGAGGTAGGGGATTGAGAGATACCCAGTAATAAGGGCAAATTTAGGTTGTTTCTTCGACATAAGTAGATCAGCAAATTGGAATACTTGCACATTGACTACTCTTTCTTTGATATCGAAAATTACACGATAAGTTTCTCAGCCTAACCATCATCACGGGTCGGTTGATTCGAGAGTCGGGTAAACCAGAATTTTTACCAACCGATTTACGGTAAATGTTATAGGCACGATATCCAAGAAAGACTTTGCTGCACACCTTCATTGGGTCAACTATGCGGCTGTGTTCCAGAGTCTTGATCTGCATGCATTCTGTAGCACCTTACATAAAAGGGAAGCATGCCCGTGAGTGCACCAGAAGTGGACAGCAACCACACCAATGCAAATCTTCGGGAAATCAGCAGCTTTGCCTCTACATTGCGTCCAATATTCACAATCTTGCAGATATATTTAATTGTACAAATTTCATGTCCGATTGATCCACATCAGACGGATTTTAGTAGACAATACCCACAGCCTACTAAAAGATGTAATGCAACGCTAGCTACGAACTTGACCTTATTGGGCAATCTTGTCTAAAAGGGGTATCTGAAAGTTTGCGGATAGTTTTATTCCGTTGGGATGGTCACTTGACTTGTAGCGTGCTCCTCAACTGCCGTTGAAGCGTTCCACAGCTTTCGCTACCGCAGGTTTAAGCCCTCAAACATACCGTCTCGAAATACCTTCTGTAAAGACGTCTAAGTCATTCCAGGGTCTCAACTACCAAAGTTTTGTGTGTGGAGCCTAATAAACTCGAAATCACGTAAGATAAGAGCTATGGGCGAAGACCCAATATGCGTTGTGGGACTAGGTACGGCATGTTTGCATTTCCGTACATCTTCGGCAAGAAAAGATTTCATACAAGTAACTAATGATTTTGAGCCTATCAGCTTGTCGTCTTCCTGGTGGCATTCACTCACCATCGGAGCTTTGGGATTTTATTGCCAATAAAAAATCTGCACAAGGCCCACTTCCATCTGAACGTTTCAATATCAAAGGTTTTCAAAACGCCGATGGCGTCGAGCGTGGTGGAAGCATGAGTGCTCAGGGAGGATATTTCCTGGAGCAAGACGTCAGGAGGTTTGATAACAACTTCTTTGAAATCCATAACTTGGAAACGACATATATGGACCCACAACAGCGTCAGTTACTAGAAGTGGTTTACGAGTGCTTTGAAAATGCTGGAGTCTCTCTGAAAAAGATTTCGGGCACTTCCACCGGAGTATATGTAGGAAACTTCACAGTAGATTATCAAGCGATTCAAAACAAGGACCCAGACTATGGTTCAAGATATAGTGCCACTGGATCGGGTACAGCAATTTTAGCGAATCGGATCAGCTACATTTTCAATCTTCATGGCCCAAGGTATTGCAAATCATAAATTGAGATCAATGCCGTATACTGATGTAGCTGCACTAGCTTTACATTGGACACGGCGTGTTCCTCTTCGCTTTACTGTATCCACAACGCCATCCGTGCTATTCAATCAGGAGATTGTGACGGAGCTATTGCCGCTGGAGCGAATCTAATCACATCCCCAGAGCAACACCTCGGAACAAGTTTGGGTGGAGTACTCTCGCCTACATCCACTTGCAACACGTTCGATGAGTCAGCTGATGGATATGGAAGAGCTGAAGGCATCAATGCTATATATTTAAAACGTCTATCATCTGCCCTCAGAGATGGAGACAGAATATCAGCTGTTATACGCGGGACAGCTGTGAACGCGTATGTTTTGCTCCCATAAACCCTGGACACTCTTAGGTCTGATAATTGGTATGATTCAGAAATGGCAAGACCCCTGGTATAGTTCAACCAAGTCCATTTCTCCAGGAAGCAGTCATTAGAAAGGCGTACTCAGATGCAGGCCTTGATTTCGCCGGTACAGACTATGTTGAATGCCACGGGACTGGCACCGCAATCGGGGACCCTATTGAGGTAGATGCTCTTGCGTCTTGCTTTGCCGGTCGCCAAGGCTACCCTCTTCTCATCGGGTCTGTGAGTACTTTCGATACTTAATCAAGAATTAATTAAAAGAACCAAACACTTATTTACAATTTACATGCTAGGTCAAAACAAACCTGGGTCACAGCGAAGCAGCTAGTGGCCTTACCTCCCTTCTGAAAGTTATTTTAGCCTTCGAGAATAACAGTATTCCACCTACGTACGGTGTCAAGAATTTGAATCCGAAGCGTAAGACGAAGATACCGGGTCGCGAACACCAATAACTTGACTGACAATCTTCCTTATAGTGAAACTGAAATCTCGCAATTTCAGAGTTGTAACCGAGTCAGAGAAATGGCCCTGTGATATTCGTAGAGCAAGTATCAACTCATTCGGGTACGGTGGTGCAAATGCCCACTTGATTGTGGAATCCAGGGAAAGTTACCTCAATGGTTCTTCATGTGGAGTTCCCTATCTTAAACACTTGGGAAATTGGCCTCTCGTTCTTCCGATGTCAGCCAAATCGAAGAGATCCCTTGAGCTGCGAATCAAAGATATTTCAAAATCTATGCGAAACTATGATCCCGATACCCTCATGAGGCTGGCATTTACACTAGCGCAACGCAGATCACACTTGGAACAAAAACAATATCTTTTAGTCCTGAAAGCAAATGACGGAACAAATGAGTTTGCTCCTACTGACGCAAGCGAGATCTTCCCAAGAGAATCTTCCAGTCCGGTGCCTATTGCTTTCGTTTTTACGGGCCAGGGAGCGCAGTATGCTGGGATGGGGAAAGACCTTTTGGCCATGGAAGGCACATTTTCCGGTACCATACGCCAGCTCGATACCATTTTGCAAGCTTTGCCGTTGCCATATGCCCCAGATTGGACCTTGGAGGGCACCATACTCGGCACGTTGGACGCTGACCGAGTTCATGATGTCACTCGAAGCCAGCCGCTGTGTACCGCCATTCAAATCGCCATTGTCGACATGTTGCGCAGCTGGGGGGTTCATGCTTCTAAAGTAATTGGTCACTCTTCAGGTGAAATTGCTGCTGCGTACGCAGCCGGAATACTCACCGCCCCACAAGCTATTATCGTAGCCTATTTCCGAGGGTATGTTGTGGGCCGACAACGAGCAAAGGGCGGTGCTATGATGGCTGCTGGTATAGGAGCGAAAGATGCCGAGAAACTTATAACGAGCAACGATCTCCAAAAGGAGGTCTGCATAGCTTGTGTAAACTCCCCAGAAAGTGTTACGTTGAGTGGCCTGCCGCAAGGAATCGAGATTCTGGCCCAAGAGCTCAAAGCCCAAGGCCAATTTGCGCGTAAGCTAGAGACAGGTGGTCGTGCTTACCATTCCTACATGATGTTGGAGGTTGGCGAAATGTACGAAGAATTACTGGCGCAACATCTAAGCGAGTTTTCTGGCTCCGATAGGGGGGAAGTCGAGATGTACTCTACTGTGGGTCACATCGGTGATGTTCTTGAAATTTTCGCAGAAAGTACTAAATCCATGAGGATACGGTATTGGCGCGAAAACCTCGAGAAGCCCGTACAGTTCAACGCGGCGATGGTAACCCTAATCTCTAGCCTCGATAAACACCATCTAATTGAGATTGGGCCGCACCCCGCCCTGAAAGGACCCATTCAGCAGATCAGAGCCGGAATTAAATTGGATAAAGCGCATCTCCCGTACTCTGCTACGTTGACCAGAAAACAAGACGCGAATTTATGTATGAGAAATTTGGCAGGGAATCTTTTTACACACGGCTACGAAATAGATTGGAATGCAGTGAACGGTCTTCCAAACTCCGGCATGATGCCTCTTCACGACCTTCCGACTTATCCATGGGACTACTCGGGTGGTTTACTCTGGCACGAGCCGCGTGCTAGTGAGGAGCTGCGCAATAGAGAGTATGTTCGTCACGAGCTTTTAGGTTCAAAGCAGCTCGCTGGTGATGGCATTAATTGGTGCTGGCGTAACATTCTTCGATTGAGTGAGATGCCATGGATACGTGGTCATAAAGTAGAGGAGCAGATAGTATTTCCTGCCGCGGGCTACATGAGCGTAGCTATCGAGGCTGTATCACAGATGCTTGGTTTGGTAGGCATTGATAAAGACATCACGTTCGAATTCCACGACGTGCATTTCGCCGCGGCTCTGGTCTTACCGGACGACAGCAACGTCCGAGGCAGAGGCGTGGAGCTTCATACAAATGTATCCCGCCAGAAGCTGTCGACTACTACCGTTTCCTCCGATTGGCATGAGTTCTCCATTTCTTCATGGATGGTTGGTAATACGACGGTCCATTGTGCTGGGAGTGTTCGCGTCAAAGATTATGTGGGCATTCCAGCGTCCGTTACGGTATCAGATATAGCCACTTTCGAGACGAATGGCTCAGAGTTATGGTATGAGAAGTCGAAAGAACAAGGCCTGTGTTTTGAAGAGCAGTTCCGATCGCTGATAGATGTACGCACCGATGGCAACCGAAAAAGACTTGAAAGTATTTGCACGACGAGCCTGGCCCCCCCAGCAACTACAAACCAGTATCCCGGTCCCAATCATTATTTTGTGCACCCCATTATTATCGATACATGTTTCCAGGCCCCCATAATCAGTGTGACTGGAGGAAAAGTAAAGTCGCTCAGAGCCTATCTTCCTGTGTTCGTATCTCAAGCCCACGTTCGCTTTTTGCGGGGCAGAGATGACCTGGGAGTGGGGAGTATACACACAAGGTCAATAAAAACCGGATTCTCCACCCAGAAAATCGACAGTTCGCTACGAAACTCCACCAACCTGCCCATTATCGACATGAAGAATGTGCGTTACTCATTATACGAGGGCAAGAATAGGGACAATTCCGAACCGGATTCTGCCGGACTTTCCAATCTTGGGCGGCATCCCTTTCTACGCACACGTTGGAAGCCCGATATTTTCCGACTTCACTTAGGCTCGCAAGAATATGTCAATGATTATACAGCCGAGTTTGTGAAGCAAAGTCCCTTACTGCAAATGAGGTCAAAAGAGCATTTCGCTACGGTTGGAGCTCTATTGGATCTTGCAGGACATAAAAATCCTCGACTTCGGGTCTTGGAGATAGCATTTGGTGAGGGAAGACCTACCAAACAACGGTTGAGTATCCTTGATAAAGATAAACCATTTCCCCGCTGTCGTTCATGGGACCTGGCAGTGATAGATGAGAAAGGGGAGCTCCAAATGGACTGTGTGGGCCCGTTCGTGAGTACTTAACCTCCAATCCGCGCGAGTCTTATCTAGGTGCTTTGGAATAGCCTTGAAGAAACCACTAAAGCTAATTCTTGTCAATGTAGGATCTTATTTACATTCCAGATGTGAGGCTTCTCAGTCACAGACTCCCAAGACCAGGAAGCTAACATTTGGTGTGCATAGTTGCCAGTAACAACGATTTCTGGATTGGATATTGGTCAGCTTATCTCTAATTTTACGGGAGATGGGGTTGTTGTGTATTTTAAATCAGCCAAGATCACCGCGCAGCTTCTTGCCGCTCATTTCACGGTCTTGGATGTTGAAGGGCAAACTATTCTGGCAACGCGATCAAGAATCCCGATGGTCGAAGAAAACAGAAATGTATATATTATAGTAAGTCAAGTTCCATAATCCAGTACTACTTACAATGACACTTCGTGGTAGGTTCACAACCCCTCCCAAGCTGGTCTTAGGCTTGCAACATTCTTGAAAACCCATCTGCAGTACCAAAATGGGGTTAACCATGTTTCGATCATCGATATTAACAACATAAATACTGTCGAGGTGTCGAAATCGACCATCTGCATCTCCATGATAGAAATCGAGCATGAGTTTTTGGCTAGCATGGGGCAAGAAGAGATGAACAAACTGCGCATCCTGACGGATACCGTCACAGATCTGATATGGATCATTGGCGCAAACATGTCAGGTGTTCCCAATCCAGACCTTGCGATGGTCCACGGACTTTCACGTGCTCTCATGTTGGAGCAGCCATCTTTACGGTTCTCGGTTCTTGATATTGGTCCAACTGGTACAGCCTTACCCGATATCAAAGATACTTGCCAAAATGTAGCAAGCATCCTATTTTCTTCTGGTGACAAAGACGACAAGGAATTCCTGCAAGTCAACGGACTGCTTCACATCAGTCGCTTTGTTCCTGATCACCAGCTCAACTCGCTATTCAGGCGACGGCTTGGTACCCAAACACCGCCGTCTCAGTGGAAAAGGGATATTTCCCTCATAAAAGCTTCACCGGCTCGGTTTTCAGTCGCGCAAGTTGGGATCACTGATTCGATTCATTTCCAGCAAATCTGCGAACCACTCACGAGCCCTCCTCCTGGATATATTGACGTTGATGTCAAGGCCGTGAGCCTGAACGCCAAGGACGTCTATTTGGTCAGCGGCCATGTAGAAACAAGGGCGGGAACGACGGCCCTGGAACTCAGTGGTATCGTGGCGGTGGTACCGGCAGGAAGCGACCTCGAATTTGAACCAGGTGACCGTGTTGTCGTCTCGGCGCCGCATTTCTTCACTACGAGGGAGCGGGTACCCGCATGGTCAGTCCATAAGATGTTGCCCAGTGAAGAATTCTCTATCATGGCGACGCTGCCGGTTGTCTATTCTACAGCTTTATATGCTTTGGAAGACAGGGCACATCTTCGAGCTGGTGAATCGGTTCTGATTCACGCTGGAGCAGGGGCTTTGGGTATAGCTCTGATTAATATTGCCCAAATAATTGGCGCCGTGGTGTATACCACAGTCGGATCACAAGCAAAACGAGACTACTTGGTTCAGGAGCTGGGCATTCCTGAAAGTAATATCTTCTCTTCTCGGGACCCCTCCTTTGCCGAGGGTATACGCAATGCTACAGGAGACCGTGGAATGGATGTCATTGTCAACTCACTGGTAGGGGACTTGATGCATACCAGCTGGGAATGCATAGCCCAATTCGGGCGTTTTGTTGAGGTAGGAAAGCGGGAGCTCGTTACGGTGGGAAGGCTGAACATGGGGTTGTTTCTCCGGAGCGCCACCTTCACAGCTTTTGATCTCTCTGAGTTGTTCTATCATGAAGATCCGTACTACCGTAACATTTGGGCCAGGTAAGACTTCTCCAGACCAACAAGTCCAAATATGTTGAGAATAACACATTCTAGTAGAACTAAGCAAGTCTTGGGACTTTATCGTTCTGGGCAGATTAGACCCGTGCCAATAACGACGTTTGATGTATCGAATACTGTGCAGGCGTACAGATACTTTTCATCTGCGGACCGAATTGGAAAAGTGGTGATTTCGTTGGAAAATACCCAAAGCCTTATCCCCGTAAGTTTGAGACCTCAAGCCCCAACGCCTTCTTGCAGTGCTTTTTCTGACGGAGAGAGCTAAAGGTTGCGCCGGCCAAATATCTCACTATACTTGACCCTGATAAAATGTACCTCCTTGTCGGGTGCCTTGGCGGATTGGGCCGCAGTCTTAGCAGGTGGATGCTGGCGCGTGGCGCTCGCAAATTCTGCTTTCTTGGGAGATCGGGCTGCGATAAACCCAGCGCGCAGATGCTGGTAGATAGCCTTCGAATTGCGGGGGCGACAGTCACCGTTGTGCGAGGCGACGTATCGTCTATGTCTGATGTGACCGCTGCAATTGCCGCTTGCAAAGGAAACTCCATTGGAGGGGTAGTGCAGGCTGCTATGGGGCTTCAGGAAGCGCTCTTTAGTAGTATGACTTCCGCGGCCTGGCAGACAGCGATCCAACCAAAGTGGACCGGCACCTGGAATTTGCATAACGCACTTGAGGGAGAAACGCTTGACTTCTTTCTATCGACATCATCTATGTCTGGAAGTGTTGGTACAGCCACAGAGAGCAATTATTGCGCGGCAAACGCATTCCTTGATGCATTTGCACGCTGGCGCCGTGCTCAAGGAAAACCTGCTATTTCAATCGGGTTGGGCATGATTTCAGAGGTAGGGTATCTACATGAAAATCCAGAGGTCGAAGCTTTGTTGCTGCGAAGAGGCATCCAGCCACTAAACGAGGACGAGTTTCTTCAAGTTGTTGACATGTCGCTCTCAGGAATGCTAATAGAGGATGACGAATCGGACATTTACCGTGAACGGCATAGCTCTGAAGAATCGCATATTCTTACCGGTCTTGAGCCCCTACGATTCCGCAAGTTAAAATCCCAAGGTTTTGACGTCAGTCTGGAGGTTGGACATGATCCTCGGGCGTCTATTCTCTCAGCTGCTGTAGCAGCTGAGTTAGAAGCTCAAGACACAGCCGGTCATGTACACGTAGCGAACTCGTACAAGCTAGCAGATAATGCCCCATGGCTGAGAGACGTGCCTGCTAGCATTGTCGGCGCGTTTGTGTCAGAAATTGAGGCCAGCTCGCTACAAGATGCTGTTTTGAGGTTGACAAAGAAGCGCTTTTCTAACCTGATTCTCATGTCAGCTGAGCAAATCGACGGATACAAGTCTCTTTCGCTGTTTGGTGTCGACAGTATGATTGCCGCCGAGTTCCGCACCTGGTTTTGGGCAACTTTTAAGGTCGATATACCGTTTCTCGATCTCTTGAGTCCCCAGAAGAACTTGAATGTTTTGGCCGGCTTTGTAGCATCGAGTTTAACTTCAACCGGCATACCGGGCAATTGAAAAATCGCCATAGAGAGCAGAATCCAGTCGCAAGCCTCCGGATATATGGGGCTACACAGATCGAAAGGTTTGAAGACCACGACGAGACCCGGGAACTGAGAATTTTGAAATAGAACCAAAATAACCACTTAAGTTTCAACGCGCCAAAGCATCTCGTGGGGGTTGGTGGGTGCGCAAATAACAATCTAAGAAGGGTAATTGGCAGGGGCGTACGGGGCACGTATGGGCCAAAGCTTGTATAGATTTCTGAGGTAAATTGAAGCTAGTTAGAGTTCATCAGTAGATCCAAACCGTCCAAACCGCCGTCACGTGTACATAACCACCACAGCTGAGTCTTCGGAACTAACGTTCAAAAAAACATCATATGATTGAAAATACTACAAAAAAATCAAATGGAAATAATCAAATCGATGATTATTGAATGATACTTTGTTTCCTACCATTTCTCCCTCAGAGACAACTCAAGCTCTTGAGCCCCGCCAGTGCTGAGGACATTGGCACGCCAGCATAGTTTCGACATGGTAAGGAGAGCTAGCTAGCTCACCACTGCCACCTTAGCAGCCGCCACTACGAGTATACTTTCTGGCATTTATTAATTACAACACAGCTTCTCTCTACAATAATCACTTACCAACAAATAATATATATACGAAACCGGCAGATTTCGAGCTCTACCGCAGCCGTGATCTGTCTCTGATTGTCATCCGAAACTATTGGTCTTCTGCGCTCCTACAAAACCTCACGAATAAATTTCGGTTCACGCATGCCACTATTCTTTTAGCAATCACCACCAAAAATACGACATCGCCTCCGAAATACAATGGCTAGATTCTCGGACCTCCCAGATGAGGTGGTAACGGAAATCATCATGTATATTTGGCTGCATGATCATACCGATGCGTATCTACCCAGCAACTATCGGCAAGCATTTACCGCATATTATGAGGAGAGAAAAATCCTACGCAACTTCAAGTGCCAACTCGAGATATTCATCACTGGCATGCATTCATTTTTACCTTCAAAGGTGCCCAATGGTTGTTTCCTCCGCGCACTCTTTGATGCTGTGCATAATTTGGGAGGAGCAGAAAGACACTCGAATTGTGCATTTACAAAGCTAGCACTGAGGCACCGGTCGAGTCTGAAGAGCGTCTCTGCGCTTTCAAAGACATCCAAGCCTCTATATCTCGCGAGCTCCCCCTTCTTATGGAGGACACTAACAATTGATAGAGCCCTGTGGAAGGAATCTGCACCGGGAATGGCAGACCATACTGCATACGTTGCCAAGAATCCCATTTTTGCAGGTCGTGTCCTTGACGTACATTTTGATAGAACCACTAGGGGCGGATGGCCTTCTCAGAGCTTGACCTTAGGTTTGGGTAAAATTGCAGAGGCTCAGCAATATCTTTCTGAGTCCAAAGATGATCAATTGGTCTCGATAGAGCAAATTTCTGAAACGCTTACTCAGTGGTCTACTGCTATTCAGTTTCATCTTCTCCTCGACGCGCTTCCAAATTTGCGAGTACTCAGATTGTTAGGTTGCACACTTGGGAAGTTACTCGACTTGAGATCTTACGGAGCACAACTTCCACTTCCCGTCGGGCTGCAAAATCTCACAGAAATCGCTATGCACTTGGAGAGATCCAGCACTTTACTCTTCTGCTCTGAAGTCTTTGCCTTGCCACAAATCAACACTGTTTATTTCCGAATAAACTTTAATCTGCCTGAAGGACAAGACACGGAGGCCATCTCGAAATACAATGGCGAATCTACAGTAACGGATTTTATCGTAAACACATGGGAAGATGAGCCGATGTCAATAATTGCCCTTCTCAAGCAAGCTTCCAGCTTGGAAAACTTCACTTTCAATCACGACTTCAGCAGACGTCCTCCATCAGGCTACTTTCCTAGACTGGTACAAGGCCTTCTCGTCCAAAAGGACTCTTTGAAGAAGGTCAATATCGGATCACGTCTAGAATTTCTAGCAATGGCAGTTGCATCCATTGGAGATGGCTCAGGTTTCTGGAAACAGTTCAATGACTTAGAAGAGCTTCATGTCCCCGCCAGCTTCCTCCTGTTTGATGGCAACGCCTTCACATACCAGCTGATATACTCGCTTCCGAGAGGTCTCAATAGACTCACGCTCTATGGGGTAAATGTCGCCGAGATGTCCGTATGGACGGGGCAGCTAATCGACCTATTTGATCATAAAGACCGGTGTAACCCATATCTGAAAACTGTCCGAGTTAGCTATTTGGCTTATGTCTCAGTTAGTAAGAACTTTCTGCATAGAAGCCCCGATCTAGCAGATGATTGTGTTTGCAATATTGTGGCGAAGGCGAGGGAAGTTGGCGTCGACTTGCAGGTGGTGGTGGAGCAGCCCTAACTTATAATCTATGACCCCGATAACAAAAGGATCACCATTCGTCTGGCTATAATTCTCTAATTGTCAGCGTTTATCAGAAGTTTTAGTGGCGTGCGCACAACGTTCCTTGCTTTCCCTCTAATAATTACTTGGCTACTATACTAGGACTGGGATAAACTCTTTTCAAGAAGTGAAATACAAAGCACACTGTTATATCTTCTTTCACAATCTGGACCTGGGATCTATCGTCGAAATAATTTCCTGAATAATCAGCTAGTATCATAGCGCGTTCTTGAACACGTCGTGAATGGCAGTGAGCACATTAAACTTGAAACTTGCACCCGTTGGGTTATTTGGAGGCAACTTCGAAAGCATAGCATACCTTGAAAACCCGACATTAGATAAAAGTCTAAACTAATTCCATAATTGAGTAACGCCTTTAGATCATTTCTTTCTCTGTTACATTGATCGAGCAAATTTTACAAATGAGGAAGGAAAACCGACCCGAGAAAGCGAAATTGGAACACAGTCACAGCAAATCCCCGTATTCATATCCAAACCCCTGGGATCCATTGCATGTCTCAAGTGCTACTGCAAATATCAAGGTTATGATAGTCATTTGTCATTCCTGGTGGTCAGGTCTCGGAGTCTCCGATTACCTTTGAGCAAGCGAGGGATTCAGGGGCTCGCTTACCGGTCGCAATACAACACTCACTACCTTCGTAGAATTGTCACAATCCTTACTTATCATCTGGCAGCAGTGTCCTTTGCTTTAACAATGTGTTTTACGATTTTTTGCCTAAGTTGACTTCTGCGCCCTCCTGCAAACCCATTTAAGGGCAAGCCCTGCACTCCGCAGTCTCAAGGCATCCAGATTAGCGAGGGCGGTGCTTCTGAAAGGCAGCAGACTTTGGGGCGACGGTCCGCCTTCTCCCGCTTTCTTTCACCGTTTTCGGATTCCTTCAAGGATCTGCTGACTTGGATTATTGTGTCTCGCAAACACCAAGTTTGTCGATAGTCTCATCCGTACTCCGCGGCTCAAGGAAGGGGCCATCTTGGAGACCGGCTTAAAATACTGCGAACCGTGCTGGGATGGATCATGCACGAACGCTGAGCGGATGCACAAAGCTCTTCCGCCAGTGTCGTACAGCGTCGATTTTCGAGCCCATCAAACCGGGTGCCACGAGTTTGTCCCCGCTTCTTGAGACAGCGCTACCTATCGAACCGTCTTTATTGGCTTTGAGCTTGAAGTTGTGTCCCGGCGGCCCTGAACGTCAGGCTGGGCTCTGGGCCGATCCGGGGCAAACATACGCCATTGCCCTTGTCGCATGGGTCTTAGGGCTGCCCTATCCTCAAATACTTCTGATTGCGGCTTTGCGGTTTTCTTCCGTATGGTAAGGTAACATGCGTATTGCCCATGTAATTTCTTTCCCGGGTCTGAGACATGCGTTCCCCGTGCGCCCTTGAGATCATTGGCGCATACTGCGAACGCCCTGCTACCGCCCTCTACACCCTTATTATCAATGCCTCGAATGACATAGCCACAACACCATCGCCGTTTGCAGGTGGCTTTTGACTAGAATCGTGCTCAGTGTGATGGAAGGACTGTCATTTGATGTTGTGTTACAAAAACGAGGCAACGCCCTCCCCAGACAGTAGGGTTGTTCCCGCTGGTCACATACCTCGGCGACGAATATCTGAATATACTTCAACTCTCACCGCCCTTCACCTTCTCATGAGATAGGGCTCTTGCGTTCGCCCTTCCATTATCGCCCTGTTTATTTTGTGTTCTCATACTCCAGTGAGTATATATAGCGACATGATGGTTGTCAATTCCAATTTCTTTCGTCCATCTTTGTACTTCAAAGTCTCAAAGCTTTTTGATATACCCAACCAACTCGCATTTATTATATCGAACCATTGCAATTATCTGTCATTCCTCTGTCATTCCTCATCCTTCTAGAAGACTTCACGATACACCTGTCCCTCGTCGCTCCGAATTGTCTCAGTCCAGCTCTCGTTTTGTTCACAAAGTCCCCGCAAGACCCCCGCGGTCGGCGACCATTGACAACGTTTGGAAGTACCAAGACATCTCCGATCTCCCAACAGTATATCTTCACTGTCCAAGTCGCAATTCCACATTGAAGACATCACCAAGCACCTCCTCTACCTACCAATCAACCGTCTACACCCGTCTTCACAATAAAGACCATAACCGGCATCACAAAACACCCGCCATATCTGACTAGCAGTTCCTATTCTGAAAACTGAAGACCACACTCACCACCTGGGCAACTA
>QGMK01000947.1:0-15022 GCA_007825345.1 Lachnellula suecica
GAGGATGCATGATACCCAGTAATTCACAGATACGGCGTTTAGGAATGGGAAAATAAAAGGTTTTGCCAGAGACTGGATCTCGAGATGGGATGGGATGCATTAGCAACGTTTCGGAGGCGAGAGATGGGATAATATTGCAGGAAGAGAAAGAAGAGAAGTCACGTCAAGAGAATAAGTCCATGCGCCACGGGTAGATCTATTCTCACCGTCCACATATCACGAACTATCAACCGCGTTCCACCATATCCCAGCCATATGGCCGTCTATTCATACAAGTCCCAGCTCTGCAGCCTATGCATCCCATCCTTTCCTTCTGCCGGCTGTCCTTAATATTACCCTCCCATCATTCAAAGATCAAATGTCAACGCCGGGAAAGGACTCGGTTGAAGAGAGTACCAGTACATGTTTTTTGTGCCCATCCGCCAAACCACCCGCCATTTGAATGCAGTGCTTGAATGAAAACCAACCCGGTGCGCTTTGCCATGCATGCCATGCCACACTATAACTCCAGAACGAGAAAATCAAACCCGGCTAATTAGAACCCATGTATGCGGGCACAGTGGGGAATTAGTTGAGGAATCCTTTACATGCCACTGTCCCGCACAAACATGGGATACGGTCAGTACTCCCAATCTCACGTTCGAATTTGTAATCATAGGTGAGCTCCTCGTCTGCCATCTGGTTAGCGATATTCTTACAGAATTTGGGGTTCAAACTTACTCATCTTGATATCGCGCAGCGCATAGATGACGATTCGCTTGCTCTTTTCCACCGTAATGATCTTGGCCGTACAATTGGGCATGCAGCTGTGATTGATAAATCTGGCAATCCCACCTTTCTTTGTTGCATCGACGACGGTATTTTCGTCGATACGGAAGAGGTAACTACTTCCGATGCCGCTCTTGAGATACCGTATTTCACGAAGATCGGCGACTTGCTGCCGAACCTTCTCGCCAACATACTCAATGATCATGTCGTTCACCGGAATGTTCTCCATGGCGTACAAGCCCCAGTTGTGAATAGCGGAGCGTGCAAATTTAACAGGCTTTTTGCGTTTCTTGAGTTGATTGAACCGTAAAACATCGGAATCTTCACCAAGAGCTTGCTTTTGAAGTGAAAGATCAGCGACGTAACGACGATTGTTGACACGACTGGCTCGGGAGTTGCCTTTGGCGAGGATCTTCTCAGCAGTGACTTTGGCTGCTTCCGCTGCCTCGGCTGCGAAGTCTCTCCCAGCTTTGGTTGCTTGTGCTTCGCGCTCTTCTCGGGCTTTTTGTACTTTGATACGATGAGGTAGGTAAAGAGATTTCTCGGAGTTGAGGATCTTCTTGGTCCCTTCTGTACGTGCACACCCAGAGTCGTTAGGAACATAGTATCCTTCGACAACAGTCTCGGTCGTGACAGGCCCCTTGAATCCATCGCGATTGAGAGCTTTAATGTCCTCCTGTAACCAAGTCCAAGCATCCACGTTGGCTAGTCTGTTAGAGTTGAAGTTCTGGAAGGCATCCAAAGCAGATGGATCGTCTTCGTCATCCTTGAGCATGTTTTGCAGTCCATCGACATCGAGAATATTTTGAAAGTCGTCCTCGACCGTCGACCGAGGTATCTCCGCTGACATCCCCCATTCTATGGAGGTCTCAACCGGTGCACTTTCCACAACGTCCTCGTCGTCGTCTGCAACGATATCCGCACCAGGAAGGAGAAGTTCTTCCATGTAAACACCTTCCTGTTGTCTTTTGAGAGCTTCACGTTCTTCGAAGATTTGTTTCTTAGACTTCTTCTTTTTGGCCTTTGCAGCCTTCTTCTGGATAGCCATCGCTTCTGCGTCGTCATTTGCCTTGATCACCCCGTCGATATCTGGCATAGGAGTGTCCTCGTCCACAGTCGAGGCGGACAGTGGGAATTCTTGCTCGATTTTGTCGGCATCGACACCAAATAATTCTTCGTCCGTTTTCTTCTGGCGTTTAAGGGCTGCTTCGACATGCAATTCGAGTTTCCGTTTCTTTGTTGAGGCGATAGGCTCGCCGACAACAAAGTTAGCCTCACTCATGGAATCATCATCTCGTGTGTCGATTGATCCAGTCTCGTCTTTGGCGTGCCTACCAGTCAAAACATCACTATCCTCGTCGTCAGAAGATTCGTCCTCTGAGCTCATCCTACTTCGAGATCTTGAATCAGGCTCCTCGGTAAAGACTGCTCGAGAGCGGTCTTCCGTATCATCGTCCGAATCATCATCCTCTATCCATCGATGAGCTAATGGTCGAACAACGGGTTTCCGAGACTGTGGCCTGGCACGTGCAAATGGGTCCTGGAACCCAGCGTTCTTTTTCTGGCCTCCTTTCGCCATTCGAATCCGGCCTAACGCAGCTAAGTTGACCTTGGAGCCCAAAGGACGGCGTTCAGAGTTATCCATACGAGAGTTCGGTGTGCCAATAGGGCTGTCCTCTTGGTCGTCATCCTCGTGAATTAGCGGAAGTTTCAAATCCTTAGGATCCACGATGTTGAATTTCCGCCTCTTCGCTGCATGGTTCGCAGGGTCCATGAAAGAATGAAGTATGGGTGATGCGATTTTCGTTCGGATGCTTTTCAACAGTTGATCTTTCAACTCTCTCCGAATCACCTCGATCGCTTCTCGTGATGGATCAAAATTCTTGGTCCGTTCCTTCCGCTCTTCTTCTATGTCCGCATCTTCCTCTTTCCTGCGAGCCTCTTCGTCCTGCTTGTCTCTCAAATCGTAGTCTCTGCGAGTTGGGCTACGGCTCCGTTTCCGAACAGGATCGGACACTCTACGGGCAGATGACCGCGAGCCATTTGTACCGTATAAGTACATTTTCATCATCATCTCGTAAGTGAAGAGAGGTGTACCATTCGTTGCCCGATAACACTTTTCGCAATCCGATCGCCCATAGCTGTTATTGGGGAAAATAACATAGTAACCGTAACGATCAAATTGGATATCAAAGTCTCCAAAAAACCTCAACCGTTTTCTCAAATGCGGAACCGTCGCTGGTAATATTGGTACAGACTCCTTGGAAATGAAAAGATAGGGTTCGCGTTCGAGTTTCAAGGAAAGTGGTTCGTCGCTATCGAGAAGTTGTTGGGCTCTTGGTTTCGTGGGCGGAATCATTGGCGCAGCAGAGGCAAAAGGGGGACGGCCGGAGGATCGTGCGGAGTATGAGGCAGGTCCTTTGGGCGCAGATGGTGGAGGTCCGGATGACTTGACAACTTCTGGGGCCTTTGCGACCACAGGAGTCGTGACAATTGCGGGCAATGGCTCCGGTTTGGACTCCTTTAAAATACTTTCCAGCATCCGCCTGCTCTTATTGCCCTCTGGATCAAAGGCAACCTTGATGTTATTGCTGCCAATGCGGTTGTTGTTCCCTTTCATTACTGCCTGTCTTGCAGCGTGAACCCCAGAGACACCCCCTTTAGCTGACTTTTCCCTGTACCGAAAGGTACCAAACCCCAAGCAACTCCCAGTGTCCGGGTGCAGCTTGTTGCTACTCTCTGCAATCTCGCCGAAGCCCGCAAAATAGGTCGTCAGGTTCGTAAAATTATAGAGCGGGTCAAATCCAGTTACCACAATCTGCGTAGGCGGCCCCGGCCCTAGAGATGTTCTTGGGTCGTATCTGTATGGGCGGAGCATTTCTGGCTCATGCAGCAGTTGGGACTTCGCATTGTGGAAATTGGTATTGATATACCCAAGTTTGCCGCCTTTTGCCAATCGCGGATCCGCTGGGGGGGCGTCATCTTCTTCCTGCAAAGCTATTAGCTAGACATTCACACAAGCAAGATGACACCCCCCGCAGATTGTATACATACCAAGCCAAAGTCCTTGTAGATCGCCTTCCCCCCCTTCTTCTTACTTTCGTATGTACATATGGAGCCCTTTATGCCTTTATTAGGATCTCGAGCAAAGACTCGCGCGGGTGAGGGGTTATGCTCTGCCATAGCAGGTTGCGCTTGTGGGGTGTCATATTGAGGGGCAGTATTTTCGATGGCAGGCCCGCTGGAGGGGTCGCTGGTCTTCTGCTGGCTCGGACTAGGCATGCGACTGGGAGATGAATCGGCATTCGTCAACGGCGTCAGACTGCTAACATTCCGCGAGCTGCCAAACGTTGACATATTTGAGTGTGGAGCGGGCGCGCTGAAGACCGAAGATGCGGTGCTTGCATGCGAGCTGGCCGAGCCAACGCCGTTCAGGAGGTCGCCTTGTAGAGATTCGTTGTCGTCTGCCTGTGAGATGGCGGTTTCTGCAGAGGCAGATGGAATATTGGTCTCGCCTGTAGCGACGGACGAGCTAGCATTGCCTGCGCGTGACTGTAGATTCGCAGCAACAGCGACAGCAGCATCAACAGCAGGCTTGATACTTGGCGACCCCAGCGTGTGCGATTTGCCCTTCTCGCGCTCTTTTGCCTTGTCCTTGGCAGCCCGAGGCGCCGACGGGAAAAATTGCGCGAAACTGGCCCCTGACGCGCGAGACATCGTGCAACGGAAACCAAACTACCTCGCCCTCCGCCGGCCAACCAACATCGCTTGTGAGAGTGTCAGCGAGCGACAGCATGCATCGAGGAAGAAAGGGCGACGGCGGCCAGACGCGCGCAAAGGCGAGGGGGGAGTATATCTTCACGCGACTGCTGCCGAGGGACAGATGTGGCTGAGATGGCAGATGAATGCGCTGCGCTGTGCTGCAATGGAGGCAAGGAGGAGGTTGTCGCAGAGGATGAGCAGAAGATCAAGGTAGGAGAGCATACGCGGAGGCGGATGAGGCTGTAGATAATAGCAGAGACCGGTGCAGATGGTGATTTCGAGGAGGTTGACGTTGTGAATTGCGCCAAGGATAGTCCGTAGTCAACTTTGGAGGTTCGAACATTCCCATGGCTAAAGTCAGCCTAGCCGCAACCGCCTTAGTGTGTATCTAATTCTAATTTCAGGAGCTGAGAATAGCACAATTACCGTATATCCCGTATATAATGCACGTATAAATAGTTACATATGCTCCGTTTATTGTTCTCTTTAATCAGTTTAAGCTGTTTATACACAATCTGGCTATGGCTTCTCTTCTCTCCACCGCCAGGTACAGTACCAGCAAGGATCGTTGCGTCAATCAAGCGAGACGCCTCACCACGCGTCACGAACCTCTCGCGTTATATACTGTTTGCTACTGACGCGGCGAGAAGCTATTCACAACGTGTCAAAGCTCGTTTTCCAATCAGAGTGATTGCGGCTGAGTTTCCAGCTTGCGTTGTTTTTTTATCCCAGCTCTGCTGACTTTGAGTGGCAATGCAAGCGCATACCCCTGAACCCCTTTTGAGACCGCAACTCCTTCTTCTTGGGGTTTACGGAGTAATAAGTCGCTCTTTCTCTTCTAGTTTGCGTGCGTGCGTGCGTAATATGTCTTTGTCTTTAGTCCTGCTGCATGGAATTCTACGATCTTGTGTGCAGGTCATGGTCACGTGTAATACCTTCCAAACAGGGAAGACACCCAGCCTCATCTCAGCCCCTTCTCTATCTTCGCAATCTGGTCTCAGCTTAGTCCATTATTCCTGCTCAGGCTTTATCATATGTGTGGGGCCCTCAGCATCCTAGGCGCTTGATAGAGCTTGATGGCAAGCCTTGCGAAGTCGGCGAGAATTTATACCAGGCTCTAGTTCATCTCCGCCCTCAATCTGAAAGCCGGCTTCTATGGGTCGATGCGCTCTGTATCAATCAGCTAGATCTCGACGAACGCAATCACCAAGTCGCTCAGATGGGTAATATCTATTCTCAAGCAGCACGTGTTGTCACATGGCTTGGATTGTCGGACGCCAAAACTTCTGAAGCCATTCGTTTCCTCCAAATAGCCCACACACCAGAGAGATTTTCATGGAACTATGTACGAGGAGCAGCGATATCGGTCCGTCATCTTTTTGGGCTCCCTTACTGGAAAAGACTTTGGATCGTGCAAGAAGTACTCATGGCCAATGACCTCACATTTGTGTGTGGTAAGCAGACATTCAGCATGCATCATATCAAAAACTTCTTGGAATCTATGGACCCTATTAAGACTCATCCTCTTGCGTTTCTCCAAAATAGCAACCCAGCGAGGCTATTGCGCGACTACCAATCCTTCGCGAAGACCGATCCAGCAAGACTGGAGAGCGACTACAACGTCAGATTTCACGTACCAGGCCGTCAAACTCCGTCCCTCAGTCTCATGGGCCTCTGTTTATGCTACGGAGATTCTCTGTGCGAAGACAACAGGGATAGGATTTTTGGTCTGCACCAGTTGATGAAATATTGTTGTAGGAAGGCAAACCCCATTGACTACCAAAAATCTGCTTATGCCATCTACCACTCCGCTCTGAAGCACCACATTACTATGCACGTCTCTGGCATTGCCTGGGATGAACGGGATGAGAATTATGAAATTCGCAAGTATGAAAGCTTTCATCGAGCCCTGGGGATAACACCAGCCAACATCCTCGAATTTGGGGTTGCATCCGATCCAGAGCCTGAAACCCCAGATGTTATGATTGTGGGCCAACTTAACAGTCGGATTGCATTCGTCAGCCGGCCTCTGGATTCGAGAAATACTTGTACCACCCGAAAGTTCCCCAGGCGGTCTCAAATACCACCACTCCCCATTCGGAATCGAGCTATTCTTCAGTTGTGCTACAAAACGTACAGTGATACATTCAGCAGTCAAGGGTCTCAGGGCGTCACTAGGGAACTTGACCTTGTTTGTTCCCTTGCTCAAACTACTAGCTACAGTAGTGCATCCTACAATACCTCGACAGTCCATCACGAATCTGACCATTTCGAAGGCAAGCTCCACAAGTTCAAAGACTGGCTACTGCCGACCAATATTAAGAAAGACGGTAAAACATCCCCCCAATTATTCTACCAAAGTCTCCACCAAGCACAGTTACGTGCCGTCGGCTTCAACTGCAGGATAGCTGTGTCAAGCACTGGCGTCATGTACTTCGTCCCACCACAGACCGAAGTCCGAAAAGCCTTCAGTTGTGGCGCCACCAAACATGGTATTGAGAAATCCTCGCCCTCGAGCTGGCGACTGGCTGCCCAGAGCCTCGACCTCCAGCCCTAAGTCTTGCAACTGGCAGGGGAACTGGGGCTTCTGCTCTACGAAGTCTTCGAGTAAAGGAGTGACAGCCTGCGGCGGGAAATGCGGCACCCAGAATTAAAAAAGAGTACGCACCAGCTATGGATGCTACATAGCCAGACGCCAGGTCAGGAAAGCGCCGCAGTCGTGTCCGCCGACTATGATGGGGGGTGATTTGGAGCCACGTAGGGCTTAAATCAGCTGCTTCATGTGGTCTGACATGTTTTTAATTGAGCACCGGTTTGCAGAGCCCGAAGCAGTGGTTTGGCCGTAGCCTAGTATGCCTGGCAAACAACTTTGTACCCGAGATTCGGGAGTGAAGGCATTTAACAGAGCCATCCGTGAGCAGGATCGAGCCTAACGGGAAACTTCAAGAGCAAAAAGGGATGCACAAAGTGCATATACCATCCGTTAAAAAGCGATACTGTGGCAGCTGGCGGTCTAGAGGCTTTGCAACTTGGTAATGATACCTGAAATTTTGGCCAACAACTTTGAAGTGTGCTGGACCCTGGGGTCGTTCACCGAAAGTGTAGCTAGAGCCACACCGAATCCTTCTATGCCAAAGTTAGCACGCGAGAAAACTTGGGATGATCATCAATGCCAAAGCGTAAGTTTGGGAGGGGAGCTGCAATGAGCGAAAAGGGCTTGTCGATCCAGTATTAAAGCAAAATATTTCGTCCCAGGCCAAATAAACAGCACAAGCAGGGGGTGATGCAGGGGCTTAGCGAATGTAAGCGGTCATACGAATTCCCCTGTTGTGCTGTTTTTTAGCCTAGGCGAAGTACAGGGTGTCGGCGCCAAGCTTACACTTCCATGGGTGCCCTGTTGTTTTTGAAGCGTTTGATTTGCTGAATAAATTCTAGCTCTGATCATTCATGCACGAATTCGCGGCTCAAAAGTGCCAAGAAATGACTGTATACTCAAATGGGACAAGCTCCGCAAAAGGGACCGCTATTGGCTATAGGAGCCGTAGTCGGGCAATTGGGGAAGAAGTGCAAGTTAGGTGACAACACCTGTAGCAGCTACGAAGTACATTTCGATAGGCTCTCGGAGCGGTCTAGGGGATTGAAATGGATTAACGCTTTGCTAGGGGCGACTGTGGTAGATACACAAAACCCTGGGGGGCGGATTTAAAAATGATAACTCCTTCAAACCGAACTTCCGAAGGACTCAGCATGTCAAAATCCGGTGACATCTCTCCAAGTATTGTATTTAATAGAGCCAATTTCCCACCCAAATAACACTACATCGAACTGCTTTTACTTCATGTTTGGAATCAAATATCAACTACTGTAATACAGACACTCACTCCCCCTCAAACATGTCTACATTGTCCTCCCCCAAAACTATCGCTGGAAAGCCTGTAGGCCCTATAGGATACGGCTTAATGAGTGAGTCTCCTCGATCAAAGAACAACAATGTATACAATGATTTACTAACAAGTGTTTGCAACAGTGCTCACCCTTGTGGGTGGCATTCCCTACGATGAAGCCATCAAGTCAATGAAGGCAGCCCTTGAAAACGGTTCCACCTTTTGGAACGCGGTAAGAAAATGCAAAAATCTCAGTCAAGCACTGTCTGCTGACATCAATAAAAGGGTACATTCTACGGTCCTCCAGATGCCAACTCTCTCCACCTCCTCAAGTACTACTTTACCAAGTACCCGGAGGATGCCTCCCGCGTTGTGCTCAGCATTAAGGGTGCCTATGACGGCGCCACACAGACACCCAAGGCCAGCCCAGAAAGTATCCGGGCCTCCGTAGACGAATGTCTCGCCATACTCGACGGCGTCAAGTCTATTGATCTCTTTGAGCCCGCGCGCATCGACCCCGAAGTACCCATTGAGACCAGTGTCAAGGCGCTGCAAGAGCTGGTCCAGGCGGGCAAGATCGGGTCCTACGGCCTCAGCGAGGTGAACGCCCACACAATCCGCCGTGCTCACACCGTGTTCCCCCCGGCTGCCGTCGAGGTTGAATTCAGTCTGTTCTCACGACACGCATTGGAGAAAGGTGGTATCATCGATACATGCCGCGAGCTCGATATTCCCGTTGTCGGCTATAGTCCCTTGGATCGTGGTTGGTTGACCGGCCAGCTCAAGACTCTGGAAGACCTCCCCAAAGACGATATCCGTCACTACTATCCGCGGTTCCAGCCCGGGAACTTCGAGAAGAACGTCAAGCTGGCTGAGTTTGTCGAGCAGGTTGCTGTGAAGAAAGGTGTCACCAGCGCTCAAGTTGCCATTGCTTGGGTACAACAGCAGGGTGTGTTACCTATCCCCGGATCCACTAAGGTGGAACGTGTCTTGGAGAACGCAAAGAGAGTCCAACTCACCGAAGCTGAGGCTGCGGAGCTGGAGAATGCTCTTGGCAAAGCGACGGTCTCAGGAGCTCGTTACCCGGAGATGTTCCAGGCACACTTGAACCAGTAGTGTCCTCGCAATGTTCAATTTCCTGATACGGTGGCTCCAGTTGTGGGATCCGCTTTGATCAATTAGAATAAATGTGTTGAAAGAGTCGCATAGATTACAAAATCTGCTAAATTCAAAACTTCGACTTTCCATTTCATCATGTAAATTTTGCAATTCTAAATCTAATTTAAGTCAAGAAGAAAGTATGTATGCAAGCTTGGGGCTCTGTCTTGCCGTTTGACGCTCAGATCCAACTTCATCTCACAAACACCAGAAAGAGACGTCTTCACCTACTCCACTCCAAGCTCGCTCAATCTCTCACCCGTTGTGAGACATTCAAGATGTCGGACTCAGGCTCAATTCCAGCGCTTCTGCAATCAGGAGAGAACCTGGCTGTAACTCATCCAGAGCTGAGCTCGAAGCTCTCAGAAGCTCATTTTCTTCTTACTCGTTCCAGAGTCTCTTTCTTTGCCTTCGAACTCCCGTAAAATGTCCCTACGACACTAGCCGCAACTCCAACAATATCCCAAGCAAAAAGACATAGCAAAGCATGGTGCAAGTTATTCTTGCAACTGCCGCCCCAGATCTGCGTAAGTATAGCCCAACAATTGTATCCGGGAACTGCATACGCCCACTTGTAGGCCCCCGAAGTTAATTTGAAAAAGAACAAGCAAGATAGGACGTTCAGAATATTCCAGGCCAGTACGAACAGCGTCAAACCCCGGCAGGGAATAACGCTGTAGCTGCATCAAATACGCAGATATTAACGTGCATGTACAACCAAAACGTAATCCAAGTCAAGACGAACTTCCCGGGGTCGACTTCCCAGTTTTCTTGGGACGTCCAGGGGTATGATGCCACGCCAAAGCTCGACAGGAAAGTGCAAAAGATCGATGTAATCAGCTGGGCGATGCCAAAATGGCTGCTGCGGGGACGGGTGTAGATGCCGAAGCTGTTTGCAATTTTACCAAACTTAGTAAGGAAGAAGAATTGCTGGATGAGTGGCAGAAGGACAGTGACGGTATTGTAAAGGACGTGATCTCGTTGGTCGAAGATCGCAAGGTCAAGACTCGTGGGCTGCATTGGATTGAACAGGGCCCGGGATGCTGCCTCATCGGTGGCGTTGAGATATTGTAGAGCTTGAGCTCCGTGGAGAGCTGAGTGGGCACTGGATGCTGCTCCAGCAAGTCTTTCTAAGTTTCCAACCAAATCCCCCAACTGCACGAAGGGTTGCCGTCTTCCATTGTAGATGTAAGTAATACTGTCGCTGGCGTCGTAGCTATTTGCTGCCTCTCCTCCGTGGACTGCTGCAGAGAGTCGATCTGAGGCGCCTGGATGCGAATAGACTGCACACCCGTAGTTGCCGTTGCACACTTCGTCTTGAATCGTATGGATGGTGGAGTATTCTGAGACAGCGTGCATTTGTAAAGTGGGGAAAGTCAAGCCCCTCGAGCTCTGAATATGCAGCGCGTATCGAGTTCCCGAATCCCAATACAGCCTCTGTCAAAGTCAACTTTTAGTATGTTGAGATAGTGTACCTTAGAGATACCGCCATGCAAAGCTCCGTAGAGGTAAATTATGCAGCCGAGGAATAGGCAGATGATCATTAGGGCGAACACGGGCCCTGCGAGTGCAATTTGCCAACCCAGGAACTGTCGCACCTGAAGAGTCTTGCCATGCTTGCTTGCTTGGAGATGCCTTCGAAGAAGATAATAGATTTGTGTTTTGTTACAGACTAATGTTAAGGCAGGTAAAGACTGAATCGTTGAGGTACAAACGGGCAGACCATTGAAATAGGGGCTCCGTTGTACGCTAGCATACGCTGATACAGCGTGTCATGTGACCTGTCTCCTAGGCTGTCTGCTGTGAGTGTCCGGGTGAAAAGACTCGTTGACCGGGAGTGGTGGATGGAATAGATGTCTTACCCACAGTTCTTGTAGGCAAACAGAGAAAATGGCTGGCGACGAAATGAAATGCAAATATGGCAGCTTGGACGGAAAACTAAAGAACCAAAGGTCTATTCGCAGTGGAATTATCATACATACAATTAATAAAGCATCCATAAAGTAACCATTCCTATGCCCATAAGCAAGGGTCGATGTATGCTCCTCTAACGCCACGCAGCCAAACCCCAGGCAGTTACTCAGTTCCGTCACCCAAAGTCATAACAAACTCCTCATCGTCCTCCTCGTCATTCCTGAGAGATTCGGGCAATGCGCCCCTCAATCCCGGTTCCAATTCCTCGTCGTCGACGTCAAAGGCTGAGAGGAATGAAAGCTTGCTCTTCCACTCGTCGTTCTCTTGTCCGAATTTTGCTGGGGTAATGGTGGTGTCGGAGGATTGGCTCAAGTTGCTGACGCTTCTGGTCATACCTTGTCTTTTTTGTAGTGCACTGGAAGCGGATCTTCCTTTGTTGTATCCAAGCGTGCTATTAGAGGCAGCAGCAGCAATGCTGTTGACGTCTTCTCTTTTGTGCAGCGCGCTGTGGGCGGATCGTCCCTTTGTGTATCCAAGGGTGCTGTTTGATGCAGCGGCAGCAACACTATTGCGTACCGTTGACGAGTTTAATGGAAGAGGTGCTGGTTTCTGACGGGAGAAAAAGGGTAGTGCAGGTTTGGTTTGTGGCTTGGTCGTCTTGGGTGGCGCTGCAGTGGCTTTTGGTGCAACTGACAACGCTGCAGCTGCTTTTCGTGAAATGACAGTGCCGGGAGCTTTGTAGGGATTTGCGGTCGGCTTCTTGAGCGGCTCCCCGGCCTTTGGCTTCTGCTCCGAGCTCTTTCGTAGGTGGCGGAATGTCTCGGGGACATCATCCACGGTCCAGTCTTCTTCGAGCATCTTCATAACTCGTTCGTCGGTATCGTTTGCAGACTTGGCGTAGCTCTCTTCTAATTCTCGCTCCAGTCTTGTCCGTCCCTGTGCATCAACTTTGTTGTGGTATTGTTGGTATCGACCTTTCATAAGGTTGTCGGGTTTGAGAGGATTGAAGTTGAGACAACCCTGTGGGAAATCTTCAGACTCGTATGGCAGATCCTTCGGCCTAGGGGGGCAATATTCGACGTCTCTCTCGGCAAGTGGACTTTCGTCTCCGTGAACTTCCAGCTTGACGCTGTCGGCATGTATAACCTTCTTGGGTCGGCGGGTGCTGGTCTGTTTGGGCTGGGTCTTCTCAAGTTCCTTCTCTGGTGCAGGTCCAGCTGGTGTCTGGAAGACCTTGGCTTTGGCGTTCGTGGTTTTCTGGCCAAGAGGAGCTCGATTGCGGGGGCCTAGATAGAATCAGCTTGATGAAATATACCTTCGAGTGAATACGTACCCATTGGAGTTACAAATGCATTCTTGTCGAAAGTCGCGTTCTTCTTTCCACCCGTTGCCATATTCTCTAATCCCTTCCCCTTTCCCGACTTTCCTCCAAATCCTGCCGGTACATTCTCGTCATTGAGCGGGATCTTTAAGGGCGTCTTGGGGTATTTGTTTCCTGGAGTCTTTGGCTGCAAGCCTCTTGTCCCTTGGTTCAATGGCTTGGAAGCCGCGACGGTTTGGTGGCCATGGACCAGATTTTCCTGATCGCGAGCGGCCAGCATCTTGATGGATGTAGATATTCGCAGCAGTAGTTAATTCGATGGTTGTGAGGTTATGACATTGGCATTGGCGTAAATGTCGTTGAGGTTCGTCGTCGCTGAAGAAGTGTAAATAAGGGGCGGTGTTTTCTTGGTATCCCGGGCAACGTTTCGTACGGCATGCGCGGCCGTCTTTAATATATTGATGGCTAAATAAACTCGTCGCAAGAATCTAGTAATAAATAATACAATTAATCTTTAGTCTTCGGAAGTTATTGTATAACGTTGACGAATTTCTTTTTTATCTTTTGAATTGCTCTTCGTCAATATTTGAAATCTGCACTCTCCATTCACATAGCGAGGAGTCAAATCGGCCACCTTTTCGGGTGACCGTAGAGAAGCCGTTTTTAGAAGCAGCCACCGACAAATCAACAACCCCTGCAAATGCGCTGGGCTACCACAAATCGGCTGCCTCGTCTCTCCAAAACCACACTCCGATCTTCTGTTCTGCTTCATCAACAACCCAACTCAACACGCAACGCACGCGCATACGAACCATCACGCATACAAGATACCCAGCATCTCTGTTTTCTTTGAAGATACCCAGATACCCCTCTCCACACCGCCAGCATGGATCGCATCAAGGAAGTAAGTTATCCCACCTCAACAACCCCGCCATTTACCCATTTAGGGGTCAGCATGCAATATCGAACAGCAGCCACCATGGACTCAACACCACATCTTCTATGGCGGACAGCTGCTGACAGATCTGCTTCTACAGAAGATGAATTCGCTCCGCGTCGAGGCTGATGAGTCCGCCGCCAAAGTCGAAGACCTCCAGAAGCAGGTCAAGACGCTCGAGCAGGAGAACCTACAGAAGGAGCACGAGATTACCTCCCTCACACATAAGAATAGCCAGCTGGAGAGCGAGGTCGAGACTTTGGAGGCCAAGGTCAAAGACCTGAAGACAGCGGCTGACGACGGAACCGGCCATCTCACACAGAACGAGGCCCTTCAACGAAGACTGCAACTCTTGGAGGAGGAAGCGGAGGAAGCTGATAAGAACCTCCGCGAGACAAACGACAAGTAAGTTTATTTCAGATACATTTTGATAGTCTGCGACGGCAGTTCCAAACCCCCTTTCCAAAGCTGGACCCTAAACTAACCCTCCCGCAGGCTCCGCCAAACCGACGTCAAGGCCGGCCACTTCGAACGCAAAGTCCAGGCGCTCGAGCAAGACCGCGACCAGTGGGAGTCCAAGTACGAGGAGATGTCCAAGAAATACTCTACTGTGCAGAAGGAGTTGGAGGACTTCCAGGCCGAGATTGGCAACATCTAAGCTTGTGGTTTTTATGGAATTGTGGGATATCCTTGCGGAGCATTAGATGATGGCCATGGTATGGGACAGGTGTAATTGCAGTTAGGCCTCGTATGCGTTGGCGGTGGTACACTGTTTCTATGTGGAATTGCTTGGTTGTCGATGAGTTGATTCGATATCAACGAAGTTACATACAATACCGTTGCTTCTTTGGCACATTAGGTCTTGCGAAATGGATGGGATTGATGCATCAAATTAATCGCCCCTGCGAGCATCTGCTTTGGCTTTATTCCCAGCCTTCTGCTTCCCTCTAGTGACCTTCCGTTCCGCCTTACTCTCATACCTAAACTTCTTCTTCGGAGCTTTCTTCGGCCACACCTTCTTGATCTTCTCCTCCTTCTCCACTAACAGCGGCACTTCCTTCTCGTCTTCATCCTCGCTGTCCCCTCTGACTTTCGAGAAGCCGTCTTTTGATATATCCACCGCTTCTACCGTGACAGTTGTATACCGATCCTCGTCCACATATTCCGCCTCATGATCCACAGGCTCAATGACGGGCTCATCGTCTTTGATTCCTTCCCATGCATCACCGTCGCTTTCTACGTCCGGATCCCGCACCTCCCTCAGCGCCCTATTGACTG